>CM073468.1:42865000-43145000 GCA_037074535.1 Gleditsia sinensis | reverse complement strand
TGTTTAAGAGAAAGCAAGGAGGAAACCCTAAAGAAATTGGCAAGAAAAAAGACATGTAGCCCCTAACACGGCCAGGTTGTGTCATGAAGCATGGCTGTGCTTCGTGTCCGTACACCATGTGATTTTTAGGGTTTTAAGCAGTCAAGATGTTATATATACATGGGAAAACGTAGAGGAACATATCTAGACACTTACAACCACTTTAGACTCAGTTTTTAGACTTAGAAAACACTCTTAGATTAGGTTTTTACTAGAATCGTTGTTCAATTTATGTTCTAGAATAGGATTTACAAAAATTGAAGCATTGTATTTCATCTTTACATTCTACAAATCAGGTTTCATATTTCTACTTTAGTTCTCTACTTCAACTTCTGCTCCTTCTCTTGAATTGTATTGAACTTGAATGATTTACTTAATGAATATGATTTTGGTTTATGTTTCTATGATGTGTGAGTAGAAATTGATCTAGGGTTTCGGTAAACCCACTTATGGGATGATGATACTACATTGTTGAGTTGAATGTTGGCACCCTAATTGTGATTACTTCTAGATTAATTATGATTAACTATTATGTGCATGAATAAGAGTTGGTAGAATGTTTGATCATTAATCTATCATGTCTTAGGTATTTAATTGATAAACTGAAAGGTGAAAGATAAAACTGGAACCTAATAGTTCATTAGGGATATCTTAATCACGAAAGTAGTTTAAGGTTCTCTAGGAATGAATCAATTAGTGGGCAAGAGAAAATCGACTAATTGTATTCCATGGTTGGCATAAAACTTAATGGACTTAGGTTGAACTACGAAACACGAAAGTAGGCAATTGGATTAACCTAGGTACGATTAGTAATGCTTGAAAGAGGTTGCTAGTTAATTAAGGCTAAATGTAACATCCCTCAATTAATTCTATGTTATGGCATGATTTTCTAGGTTCAAAGGATGGAGGAAAAATATTAATTCTCTTTTTAGGAGAAAAACTAGGAAGGATAAAATCCTAATTTTCTAACCTCTTAGAATAAAATTAAGTAGTGAGAGAGGGGTTAGAATTATGAATAAAAGGTATCTCTAAGATCTACTAAGTTTTATTTAGGGGATTGGAGGAAGCCAAACAAGGCTTTAGTCATATGCTAATAGTATGGCAATCTTGTAATAACTAGAGAAATGAGGGGCAAAGAATAAGAAGGAGTAACTTCAAGAAGGAATGCTATTTTATCAATATATTGGGGATAAGACTAGATAATTTGATCAAAGAGGGATAAGACTCAATAATTTGATCAAAGGGGGAGAAGAATGAATGCTATTTTATCAATATATTGGGGATAAGACTAGATAATTTGATCAAAGAGGGATAAGACTCAATAATTTGATCAAAGGGGGAGAGGAATTAGAAACAAAAACATAGCCAAGAAGGAGAAGAGGAAGAAGGAAGAAGGAGAGAGAGAGAGAAGAGAGAAAGGCATCAAGAAGAAGGAATCCGAGGAGTTCTTAAGGTAGGTTTAACATTAATTGACTATGAAGCTTGAAATCTTGATGACATATGTGTGTATGAATACTTGTAAGTTTTTGTTGATAGAGGTATCTTATGCATGTATTGTATTGATCATATGAATATCCATGTAGAGTAAAGGTTTGGATGCATATGTATTGCATGTTTTGTGCTGAAAATTGGCTTTGGATGGATGAAATTCGATGGTATGAATGAATAAATCTGTATTTCTTGATTTATGTCGAATTAGAAGATGTCTTCAACCTAAACATTGTAGATTTATGTCTTATGGTTAAAACCCCTCTGGAATCACATTAATCCAACATAATATGAGAGAGTTATGCCTCAATGAGTGAAGAAAGGTTAGATTTAACACGCAGAATCACGATGTTGGTTTTGTAACACTTTTATATTTAAATCTAGTTGAAATATGTAAAATTAGTAAACATACAAGTTGTGGATAATTCTCTTAGCTCTCTATAGACACCAAAATCTCCTTAATCAGAGTTGAAATGAGGGAGTTATGCCCTGAAGCGTGAAGGAAAGTCAGGCTGGTCGCCAAACTACAGCCCGAAACACGACTGTGTTTCAAGACATGGCTAGGCCATGTTGGGGGCTATTTTTGATATTCTGCAGCACGGTTTGCACAATTTGAAAGCATGGCCGTGCCTTGGGACACGGGCAAGCTGTGCTTGAGGCTGAAATTTCCCTGTTTTACATTTTGAAGGCTCTAAATGAACCCCAATGAATGGATAATGCTAAGGAAAACTAAAATACAAATAAATACCTTGTTAATGATGCATTGTAGTGTGAATTATAACCTTGTATTATGAGAAATTAAATCACATATTGCATATAGATAAGATGTATGTGAGATGGATGCATGATGCATTGATGAGAATCATATAGATGTGATGTATGTGAGATGGATGCATGATGCATTGATGATATTCATATAGATAAGATGTGTGTGAGATGTATACAAGATGCATTAATGAGATGCATATGAATGAGAAGTGTGTGCATGTGTGAAATACATGCATGGTAAATGGATGAGGTATATGCAGATGAGGCATGTGTGTGTGTTGTATATATGTTGCATTAATCAAAATATGAGAGTGAATGACCTAGTGAAAGGCATGTATGATATATGGATAAATTGTATATTCATGAGATGCATGATCTCAAAGGTGTATGTGATGCATATGAAGCGAATGCTTAAAAGCATTAGTGGCATATGTGATGGTGTGATGTGTAAGTGATACACCTATATTTTGAAATAAGATATTGGGATGACCCTTATGGTGGTAAGGTAACCCGGCGACATGCTGTACCTTATGGTGGTAAGGTGATCTGAGAGGTCGTAATGGCTGTGAGACGGTACTGAATAGGGGATGCCCTATTTGTCTTGAGTGAGCCATGGGTTATGGCCACTCCGACCAAGTGACAATGACCTATTAACAACTGAGAAATTGTTGGTGTATGCATGTTGTATGCATTTCAATCATTTTATATTATATGCACTGATTATAGCTTTAAATAATGTTTTCTGTAGTCTATATAGCTAAACACGTCACTTGTTTTACTTTCATTATAAATTGTTAATGTTACACCTATTGAGATTTTATTCTCATTAATTTTGGTGATGTGTTCAAATAATAACAACTGAGATGCCTACACTGATGTTAAAAGTACAAGTAGTGGACGTGCCCTTCCTGGGCCAGTTCACCGTCTCACAAGATGTAATGATATTGAACGTAGTAGAGATCTCGGCATCAACACCACCCCCTCCATCACCCCATGCACCCTAGGGGTGTGGTGCTAGGCCAGGGCCTAGTCAGTAGGATGTACATTATGTAGTGTAACCAGTGTATATTTTTGGAAGAATAATTCCTAGTGTTTCTTTATTTTGATATTATGAGTAGTATCTGATGTTACTCTTGTATAACTCGAATACTGATGTAACCTCTTATGGAGTGATGATAAAAATATGTGGTATGTTATTCTTATAGTTTAGTAAGTTTAAGGAAATTCACTTGCAGTATAAACCAAGATAAAACTGAACGCATTTAAAAAAAACCTGGCTCTTACGTAGTTGGTATAAGAGCCAAGTCAGTCTTAGGTGATCATGGGGGTGGCTGGTCACCTATGTCGACTTATGAATGATATGAATAGACTTGTGGAGATTGTGTAGGGTCGTATGAATTTATGATTAGGAAATTACTAGTGTTTCCTAACTATATGTTTTGGTGGTGTGATTGCTACTGTAAGGTTTTAATCTGCTGTGGGGCTTGATCACCTCAATAGTGACTCATTATTTTTTATACAGTAGGTGATGGCACCACCAAGGCAAAATCCGACTAGCAGTGCAGAAACGACCCTACATGACCTAGCCAGTGCTATTCGAGACCAAGTGGTTGCCACAAATCAAATTTTACAACACATGCAAAATAACAACAACGGTGGTGATGAGCATGGCAACCCACAAGCAGTAGGCAATGAGAATGGATGGACAGAGTTTATGAGGATTTGACCTCCTTCTTTTATGGGCGGATATGATCCAAATACTGCTGAGAGATGGTTGGCGGAACTAGAGAAGATTTTTGATGTCCTAGACTGCCCTAATGAGTAGAAGATCACTTTTGCAGTTTATATACTTAAGGCTGAAGCCGAATAATGGTGGAGGGGAGCCAAAGAGCTGCTAGTCCACCAGGGGAGACATATTACATGGCTGGTTTTTCGAGAAACGTTCTTGAGAAAATATTTTCCTAGCAGTGTGAGGGCTAAAAAGGAAGTTGAATTTTTTCAGCTTAGGCAGGGCAACTGGACCATTGACCAATATGTGACTAAATTTGAAGAACTGTCTAAATTTTTCACTTATCTGCAGTATAATCTAGATGAAGTGTGGAAGGCGGTTAGATTTGAGATCGGACTAAATCCAGAAATCTGGAGTGCGGTGGTTGCTCTAGAGATTCGAAAGTTCTCCTCCCTAGTCAACAAATGTAGACTGTTGGAAAAGAGTCTAAGAGCGGCAGGGGAGGAGAGGGAACGCCAAACTTTATGGAAGAGGAAGAGGGAAACTTCTACATACAGTAGGGATCTTAGGGTCAAGAACCATGCAAGAGGTAAACAACATTTAGCTACCGGACCTAGACCCTTCCCACAAAGACCAAGAGTGAGCACATGTGGAAGATGTGAACGAGTTCACAGGGATAGGCCATGTTACTCTACTCAAGCCACTTGTTTCCGTTGTGGCCAGAAGGGGCATTTACAGAGACGTTGCCCAATGAATAGTGGAAAAGGGCCTGAACGAACTCCACAGGCAGTAGGGAGAGTCTTTACCTTGAGTGGAGCTAAGGCAAAACAAAACCCCGACTTGATTCAAGGTATGTGTTATGTCAATAAATTGCCCTTGACTGCACTTTTTGATTCGGGCACTAGTCATTTTTTTATAGCATGGGATAGTGTTGAGAAGTTGCAACATCCCATTTCTGATATGCCTTATGAGTTAACGGTGATGACTCCTATAGGGGAGAAGGTGATTACTTCCTCGATGTGTTCGAATTGTTCCATGGTGGTGCGTGATAGGTCGTTTGTAGTGGATCTGATTTGCTTACCTTTCGATAATATAAATGTTATTTTAGGGATGGATTGGTTGAGTCAGAATCGAGTGCTTCTCAACTGTTGTGATAAGACTCTAGAATTCCTTCCTGTTGTTTCTAGGGAAAAACAATGCAATATTATCAGTACACATAAAGCTATTAAGGGACTGAAGACTATTGATTTAAGTTGTTTTTTCTTGTATTATGTCAATCCGGAGATAAACCAAGAGCTACATGGGATTCCTATAATCTGTGAATTTCTTGGAGTTTTTCCCTCAGAAATTTCAGAACTACCACCAAGGAGAGAGGTAGAATTTTCCATTGACTTGGCACCAGAAGCAAAACTTATCTCCATTACTCCATATAGAATGTCTCCAGTAGAATTAAAGGAGCTTAAAAAGCAGATAGAAGAACTACTGGAGAAGAATTTCATCTGGCCTAGTGTGTCACCCTGGGGAGCGCTGGTACTATTTGTGAGGAAGAAAGATGGCAGTATGAGATTGTGTATTGACTATAGACAACTCAATAAGGCAACTGTTAAGAATAAATATTCGCTACCCTGGATAGATGATTTGCTGGACCAGTTGAAAGGGGCCACGGTTTTCTCGAAGATAGACTTGAGATCATGGTACAACCAGATCAGGGTTAAAGAAGATGATATCTCGAAGACAGCCTTTAGAACGAGATAAGGGCATTATGAGTTTCTGTAATGCCGTTTGGAGTCATAAATGCACCTGCAATTTTCATGGATTATATGAATCGTATCTTCAGGCCCTACTTGGACCAATTTGTGGTGGTCTTTATAGATGATATTTTGGTATACTCGAAGAGTGAAGAGGAGCATAGTCAGCATCTTCGGCTAATACTTCAAATCTTAAAGGAGAAGAAATTCTTTGCGAAGCTAGAAAAGTGTGAATTCTGGTTAAAAGAGGTAAAATTTTTGGGTCATGTCATTTCCCAAGATGGTATAGCGGTAGACCCCAACAAGACTAAAGCAATATTAAAGTGGGAGAGGCCCAAGATTGTGACGGAGATTAAAAGTTTTCTGGGGTTAGCCAGGTATTACAAGAGATTTATACATGGATTTTCTCAAATAGCATTGCCTCTGACTCAGTTAACCAGGAAGGGAAGTCTTTTTAAATGGACTCAAGAGTGTGAGGATAGTTTCCAGGAGCTTAAGAATCGACTAACTACCCCTCATATTTTAGTCATTCCTGATTCTTCCGGACATTTTGAAGTTTATACGGATGATTCTAAGAAGGGACTAGGCTGTGTTCTGATGCAAGAAGGTAGAGTGGTTGCTTATGCTTCCTGGCAATTACGATCACATGAGGAAAGTTACCCTACACATGACCTTGAGCTAGCAGCAATAGTTTTTGCTCTGAAAATCTGGAGGCACTTCTTATATGGAGTCGTGTTCAAAGTTTATAGTGATCATAAGAGTTTAAAATACCTTTTTGATTAGAAGGAGTTGAACATGAGACAGAGGAGGTGGATGGAGTTTATTGATGATTATAAGTTTGAGCTGAAGTACCATCCGGGAAAAGCTAATGTAGTAGTTGATGCATAAAGTCAGAAGTCACTACACGTGAGTCAAATGTTAGTGAAAGAGATGAAGTTATTGGAGGATTTTAGAAATATGAGCTTATCGGTTACAAGAAATCCTAAAGGCTTAAGACTTAGCGAGCTGCGAATCGAATGTGACTTGAAAACACAAATAAAGGAAGAGACTGGAGGGAACAACCAGACTTTGCAATTTCAAGGGATGAGATTCTTGAATATCGAGGGTGAATATGTGTACCAAAGGAAGGGGCTTTAAGGGATAAGACTCTAGAAGAAGCTCATCAAATTAAATACACTATTCACCCGAGATCCACTAAAATGTACCAAGACTTGAAAAAGAGGTACTGGTGGCCAGGGATGAAGAAGGACATTGCAGAATATGTTACTAGATGCCTAATCTGCCAGAAGGTGAAGATAGAACATCAGAAACCTGTGGGACTACTACAACCCTTAGAGATACTGGACTGGAAGTGGGATAGTATTTATATGGATTTCATTGTGGGGTTGCCTAAGACTCAAACTGGGTTTGATTCGATATGGGTAATAGTGGACAGATTGACAAAGTCTGCTCATTTCTTGCCCATTAGAATTAGTTTTCCATTAGAGAGACAAGCCCACCTATATATAAGAGAAGTTGTGAGGTTGCATGGAATCCCTAACAATATTATCTCAGATAGAGATCCCAGATTTACTTCTAGATTTTGGAGGGCTTTACAAGAAGCTTTTGGCACCAAACTACATTTTAGTATAGCCTACCACCCCAGACTAATGGTCAAACTGAGAGGACCATACAGACTCTGAAGGATATGCTTAGAGTATGCACTTTGGAACAAGGAAAAGGATGGGACAAATATTTGCCACTAACTGAGTTCGCTTATAATAACAGCTACCACTCCAGCATTGGGATGGCACCTTACGAAGCCTTGTATGGTCAAAAATGTAGATCCCCTTTGTGTTGGTATGAAGTGGGGGAAAGAAATTTGTTGGGCCCAGACTTAGTCCGACACACCACTGAACAAAAAAAAATGGTCTGAGAAAAGATGCGAATAGCCCAAAGCCGGCAGAAGAGTTATTATGACAAAAGAAGAAAGCCGTTGCAGTTTCAGGTAGGGGACCATGTGTTTTTGAAAATCTCTCCTACCACAGGCATCGGGCGGGCAATGAAGGTCAAAAAGCTAAGTCCATGGTTCTTGGGTCCTTATCAAATTCTTAAGAGAGTGGGACCATCTGCTTATCAAATTGCACTTCCTCCACACTTATCGAACCTTCACAATTTGTGTTCCATGTCTCTCAACTTCATAAGTACCTTCTGGATCCTGTGCACTTAATCCAGGAAGACTCAGTGACTGTAAATGAGAAGTTAACTTATAAAGCCGAACCGGTCTTAGTACTAGATAGAGAGGTAAAGCAATTACGTAACAAGACTATCCCTTTGGTGAAGATAGCTTGAAATGGATTTGATGAAGGGGATGCTACTTGGGAAAGAGAAGATGAAATGAGACAAATGTATCCACAACTTTTTAGAGATATGTAAAACTCTAAATTTTGAGGACAAAATTCTTTCTTAGGGGGAGAGAAATGTAACATCCCTTAATTAAATCTATGTTATGGCATGATTTTCTAGGTTCAAAGGATGGGGGAAAAATATTAATTCTCTTTTTAGGAGAAAAACTAGGAAGGATGAAACCCTAATTTTCTAACCTGTTATAATAGAATTAAGTAGTGAGAGAGGGGCTAGAATTATGAATAAAAGGTATCTCTAAGATCTACTAAGTTTTATTTAGGGAATTGGAGGAAGCTAAACAAGGCCTTAGTCATATGCTAATGGTATGGGAATCTTGTAACAATTAGAGAAATGAGGGGCAAAGAATAAGAAGGAGTAACTTCTAGAAGGAATGCTATTTTATCAATATATTGGGGATAAGACTCAATAATTTGATCAAAGGGGGATAAGACTCAATAATTTGATCAAAGGGGGAGAGGAATCAGAAACAAAAACGTATCCAAGAAGGAGAAGAGGAAGAAGGAAGAAGGAGAGAGAGAGAGAAGAGAGAAAGGCATCAAGAAGAAGGAATCCAAGGAGTTCTTAAGGTAGGTTTAATATTAATTGACTATGAAGCTTGAAATCTTGATGACATATGTGTGTATGAATACTTGTAAGTTTTTGTTGATGGAGGTATCTTATGCATGTATTGGATTGATCATATGAATATCCATGTAGAGCAAAGGTTTGGATGCATATGTATTGCATGTTTTATGCTGAAAATTGGCTTTGGATGGATGAAATTCGATGGTCTGAATGAATAAATCTGTATTTCCTGATTTATGTCGAATTAGAAGATGTTTTCAACATAAACGTTGTAGATATGTGTCTTATGGATAAAACTTCTCTGAGAGAGTTACGCCTCAATGAGTGAAGAAAGGTCAGATTTAACGCATAGAATCACGATATTGGGTTTCTAACACTTTTATATTTAAATCTTGTTGCAATATGTAAAATTAGTAAACATAAAAGTTGTGCATAATTCTCTTAGCTTTCCATAAACACCAAAATTGCCTTAATCAGAGTTGAAATGAGGGAGTTTTGGCCTGGAGAGTGAAGGAAGGTTAGGCTGGTCGCCAAACTACAACTCGAAACATGGCCATGTTTCAAGACACAGCCAGGCCGTGTTTCAAGAAACAGCCAGTGTAACATCCTTAATTTCGTTTCTTTTATTGATAAAGGTACATAAAAAATTTAATTAAGGAAATAAAATTTATTAGACAATATTTTAGATATCTAAGGAAATATAATCCTTAGAAATTCTTCACCTTAGGTATATGCATAGAAAATGTTTCTAACATTAAGAGAACAAATAAAGAAGGAAAATCTAATAGGAAAGAAATTTGAAATAACATACTAAAGAGATGCAAAATTCTTGGATAAGGAAGATAAATTTTTAGAAACAAGTAAAGGTCTTAAAATTTCAAAGAACATTGAATTAGGGTAATTTATCCTAATTCAAGAACTATAGTTACTAAGTTTAAAATCTTTACCCATACATTGGGCTTTTACCTATGGACACTTCATATAGAGTTTTTCCACTTCACATAAGTTTTTAACAAGCCCATTGGATAACCTAAACAAGAAATAAAACATAGACTTGGACTAGGATATAGTAATTGCACCAATAGCCCAAAAATTATGAAAATGTGACCAAGCCCACCAAGAAAGGAAGAATTTTATTCAAAGCAAAGAAAATGGGTAGGACAAGCCCATAATGGGTAGGAATAAGCCCAAATCCAAGAGGAAAACTAAAATAAAATAAATTAGATGATGAAATAATAATAAGAATAAAGATTAGGTTACATGGCATTAAGACAAAAAATTTAGCAAGTGGTGTGATTCTACATTCATCACTTAAGCAAGTGGCATGATAATACAAGGCTTTAGGACAAAAACATCTATATCCTACACTCATAATTTTAGCAAGTGGTATGATAATACATGGTATTAGGACAAAACATTCATAGCCCACACAAATAATATCAACCAAATAATGAAGATTCAAGGGCTAGAAATTTGCCACCTAAAAAGGCAAACCTATCATACTTGTTTAAGACAAAAGAAAATGGAAATGAATCCCTAAATCAAAGGGACCTTGTCCCATATCTTAAGAACATATTATCATAATTTTCAAAATACAAATCTCCTTTTCCTATGCATATCTTGACTAAGGAAGAGGAAGACAAGAACATAAGTTGTTTGTTTTCCAAAAATTCAACAAAGTGTATCCTAATTGTGATAAGGTAGACCCATGATCATGAAAGGTGAATTATTTGGTGGTCTATATAAGAAAACCCACCCTTGCAACATTATAATTTCGTCCAAGTGAGGGAGAGAAAAAAATAGAAGCAAGGTAGAGTGAGGAAAGGAGAGGAAGAAAGGAAGAAAGAGGAAGGAGAAGTCTAGAAGACTAAGTGCTCCAAGTAAGTTTAACAATATTTCTTTTTGAAGAAAACCTTTGAAACTCATAATATTTATATGAGATTTTGATCTTAGAACTTTGATGATTAGGTCATGGATGTTACTATATCATGTTACATATTGATCTTGCATGTGATGTATGTTTGAATACTTAGGTTGGTGTAGATAGTTCTGCATGGGTATGGCTATGGTTGACAGAATTTTAAGCTTCGGTATTTTAATTTCTGGGAACAATCTATAAGGAATTAAAATAAATGGTTAACATAAGAATTAAAAATATGTGTGTCACGGATTTTTAGACACTGGAATCATTCCATTTGGAGTCCATATGAGGTAGCTATGGTCTGATTAGTAGTCAAAGGTCAGAAAATGAATCATCAGGGAAGAATATGTTAAGATAGTTTCGGTAATTTAATTTCTGGGAATTATTGGTAGGGAATTAAAATAAATGATTAACATAAGAATTAAAGATATATGTATCACGGATTTTTAGCCACTGGAATCATTCCATTTGGAGTCCATATGAGGTAGCTTTGGTCTGATTAGTAGTCAAAGGTCAGAAAATGAATCATCAGGGAAGAATATGTTAAGATAGTTTCGGTAATTTAATTTCTGGGAATTATTGGTAGGGAATTAAAATAAATGGTTAATATAAGAATTAAAGATATGTGTGTCATGGATTTTTAGCCACTGGAATCATTCAATTTGGAGTCCACATGTGGTAGATATGGTCCGATTAGTAAGCCAAGGTCAGAAAATGGTTCATCAGGGAAGATTACGTTAGGACTGCTTTTGTATTTTAATTTCTGGGAATTATCTGTATGGAATTAAAATAAATGGTTAACATGAACCTTATATATCTATGTCTCATGGAAATATTCCCACTGGAATTATGCAATTTGGAGTTCATATGAGGTAGATATAAGCCGATTAGTAAGCAGAGGTCAGAAAATGTTTATTCAGAGTATGTTATTAAAGCTTTAGTTTTTGAATTTCTGGAAAATATTCTGTAGGGAGTTAAAATCGTACGCCAAGATAACAATTATAGATATAGGGCTCATGGATTTTTACCAACTGGAATAACTCAATTTGGAGTTCAAATTTGGGAGATATGGTCTAATTAGTCAGTAAAGGTCAGAACCTACACAAGAAGAAATAATCTGTACATTTAGGGAGTAATATCACCTTGATTTCTTAATATTTCGCTACAATGTTCAACATAATAGTTTTAGATAATTGTTTTATCTTGAAATTGACACTAAGATCACCTACATCAGAGTTAAATTGAGGGAGTTATGCTCTGATTAGTAAGAGAATGTTAGATAGGATGAAAACCTGCATCAAGAAAATAAAGAAATAAAATTAGTATTTTAAAAAGAAGATGAATCTTAACAAATGACTAGTATAGCCATAGCCATTGCCATTGCATGAACTTACTACCATTTTAAGTGTGTAATTTTTAACATGGAATTTACCCTAGTACTCATATAAATTTACAAGAAGTTTTGAAAGTGCCGGTTTTATTTGAAAAATCTTAGTATGCTCCGTGGTTGCAGTATTTTCACATCAGAAAAGAATTATTCTAGTTACTGGAAAACAAAATTGTGATTTGTGAAAAGTGCATGTCTAAGGAAAGCTCTGGCAAGGAAAGACATGGTATTTAAGCGTGTCCATTAGTGACCCACCTCTCTTTCCTGGGAACTTTTCTGGTGCGCTGTTTACAGACTACAATTACTATCCAGTTACCAAGGTATTAGTATGGAATTTTGACATGGAAATGTTTGATAAAGTGATATTTTAAATGGTTATGTTCATGGCATAATTACCAATGATTTATGGTAATAGTTATATTTTGATGAACATACTTGTTATTGAAAGCATATTTTTGGCTATCATTGTGAAAAGAAAAGAAATAAGCACGGTCACATGGCAATCCGTGTGGTGCACCAGTAGGGGACGCCCTACCAACGGTTATGATCATGTTAATAAGAAAAGAAAGAGAAAGTGTGCCATGTCGGACGGAGCGAGATAAGCCCGTACCGAAAAGTAGAGAATACTCACCCTGACCGGGGTAGCTTGAAGTAAGAATAAGTGGATAGCCATCATATGAAATTCAGAAAATAGTTATTCATGCCATACATGTCATAACTGTATAATTTTCATGTGCATGATAAAGTGCATTCATGTGACCTAAAGATATTTTCTGTAGTTTATACAGCTGAACATGACGTGATGAACTATATTGATGGTAAATTATGATTTATTGTTGATCTTACTGGGATTTAATTCTCACTATATTTCCATATCATGTTCAGAAGAATAAATATGCAGATATTCTCTATGACACTTATTATCTCTGTACGTTGGATCGAGGTGCCCTACCTTGGGCAACTTCCAGTTATTTCTGATGTAACTGTCGTAGATGTAACTGAGATTCCGGTGGACGTGCCACCCGAACCAGTGTCCCCGGAAGTAGTCGATATAGATGATTAGAACTAATATGTATCTTTGTAAAAATGTTTGTAAAATAATGGTGTGTAGTTTGTAAAATAATAGTGTGTATGGAAACTCAGTATTGTATAAATTAAATAAATGTTATATTGAGTTAAGTTGTAACGAGGTAATAACTTCATGGTATTTTAAAAAAAAAAAATTACATAAATGGAGTTGTTACAGCCAGGCCGTGTTGGGGGCTGTTTTTGAGATTTTGCAGCATGGTTTGCACAATTTTATAGCATGGCCATGCCTTGGGACACGGGCAAGCCTGCTTGAGGCTGAAATTGCCCTATTTTTCATTTTGAAGGCTCTAAATGAACCCTAATGAATGGATGATGTTAAGGGAAACTAAAATACAAATTAATACCTTGTTAATGATGCATTGTAGTGTGAATTATAACCTTTTATTATGAGAAATTAAATCACATATTGCATATAGATAAGATGTATGTGAGATGGATGCATGATGCATTTATGAGAATCATATAGATGAGATGTATGTGAGATGGATGCATGATGCATTGATGATATTCATATAGATAAGATGTGTGTGAGATGTATACAAGATGCATTAATGAGATGCATATGAATGAGAAGTGTGTGCATGTTTGAAATACATGCATGGGAAATGGATGAGGTATATGCAGATGAGGCATGTGTGTGTGTTGTATATATGTTGTATTAATGAAAATATGAGAGTGAATGACCTAGTGAAAGGCATGTATGATATATGGGTAAATTGTATATTCATGAGATGCATGATCTCAAAGGTGTATGTGATGCATATGAAGTGAATGCTTAAAAGAATAAGTGGCATATGTGATGGTGTGATGTGTAAGTGATACACCTATATTTTGAAATATGATATTGGGTTGACCCTTATGGTGGCAAGGTAACCCGGCGACATGCTGTACCTTATGGTGGTAAGGTGATCTGAGAGGTCGTAATGGATGTGAGACGGTACCGGATAGGGGACGCCCTATTAGCCTTGAGTGAGCCATGAGTTATGGCCACTCCGACCAAGTGACAGTGACCTATTAACAACTGAGAAATTGTTGGTGTATGCATGCTGTATGCATTCAATCATTTTATATTATATGCATTGATTATAGCTTTAAATAATGTTTTCTATAGCCTTTACAGCTAAACACGTCACTTGTTTTACTTGCATTATAAATTGTTAATGTTAGACCTATTGAGATTTTATTCACATTAATTTTGGTGATGTGTTCAAATAATAGCAACTGAGATGCCTACACTGAAGTTAAAGGTACAGGTAGTGGACGTGCCCCTCCTGGGCCAGTTCACCGTCTTGCAAGATGTAATGATAATGAACGTAGTAGAGATCCCGGCATCGGCACCACTCCCTCTATCACCCCATGCACCCTAGGGGTGTGGTGCTAGGTTAGGGCCTAGTCAGTAGGATGTACATTATGTAGTGGAACCAGTGTATATTTTTTGAAGAATAATTCCTAGTGTTTCTTTATTTTGATGTTATGAGTAGTATCTGGTGTTACTCATGTATAACTCTAATACTGATGTAACCTCTTGTGGAGTGATGATAAAAATATGTGGTATGTTATTCTTATAGTTTAGTAAGTTTAAGGAAATTCACTTGCAGTATAAACCAAGATTAAACTAAACGCATATAAAAAAAAACATGGCTCTTACACTAAACCATCCCTAATTACCTAGATAATTGCAATTAGGGGTATATGTTGAATGTTGAATATCATAAGTGTGTTGAACCCTAACCCTAGGCTTTTATTAATTGAATTACTTATTTACTTAATTGTGACAAACTTTCTATCGCATTACATCGATTTAGATAGCATATTTCTTATAATTCTAGTAGTTGATAATTGTTCTCTGTAGGATACGATCCGTACTTGCCGGACTAGCTACAGTTTGTCATGCGCTTGTAGTTATTTATAAAACACACACAGCAATGATATAGTAACATCCATGGCCAATCATTAGAGTAGTTAATATTGTAAATTTTATCAAAGTTCTAAGATCAAAATCTCATATAATTGATACAAATTTAAAATTTTTTCTTCAAAAAGAGATATTGTTAAACCTACCTAAAGATCTCTTTAACCCACTTAGTGAATTCTTTTTCTTGTTTCCTCTTGAAGGAAGTGGTAAGACTCCACCCCTCCCTTAGCTTTTTCAGCAGCTTGAATTAGAGAGGGAGGGTGAGTTTTGAACCCCAAGGGTGGAGAGAAAATATGGATTCTACTGGAGATTAAGTTAATTTATCTTGAGTACTAGTCCTCTAGACTTCTTAGTCTTCTTCCTTCCTCTCTTCTCCTCTCTTTCTTTCCTTTCTTCACTCTACCTTGCTTCTGTTTTTTCCTCTCCCTCATTTAGACGAAATTCTAATGTTATAAAATTGATTTTTGCTTAAATAAATTATGAAGTGGTCTTCCTTTCTTAATTATGGGTCTACCTTATCACAATTAGGATGTACTTGATTGCTTTTTGGGGGAAGACAAATCATGTTCTTGTCTTCCTCTCCCTTAGTCAAGATATGCATATCTAAAGGAGGATTTGTGATTTGAAAATTATGATAAAATGTTCTCAAGACAAGAGGCAAGGTCCCTTTAATTTAGGGATTTATTTCCTTTTTCTTTTGTCTCATTCAAGTATGATAGATTTGTCTTTCTAAGTGGTAAATTTCTAGCCCTTGAGTTTCCCTTTCTTTGCTAAAATTATTTGTGTAGGATAGGGATGCTTTGTCCTAATGCTATGTATTATTACCTACTATATCATCACATAGCTTGCTGAAATTATGAGTGTAGGATATAGATATTTTGTTCTATTGTCATGTTTTATTACCTACTACATCATCACATGGCTCTTATTTTTTTTCACTTGGATTTAGGCTCATTCTTTCCCATTTTCTTTACTTTGACTGAAATTCTAGCTCTCATAGAGGGCTTAGTCACATTTTCATGTTTTTTGGGCTATCGGTCCAACTTCTATATCCTAGTCCAAGTCTATGTTACATCTCTTACTTGGGCTATCTAAACTCATGTGAAGTGAAAAAATTCTCTGAAGTGTCTATAGGTGAAAGCATAATGTATGGGTGGAGATGTTAAACTTAAGAACTCTAGCTCTTGAATTAGGAAAAATTACCCTAATATAATCTTTTTGAAATTTTAAAACCTTTACTTACTTCTAAAAATTTATCTTCCTTACCCAAGAATTTTGCTTCTCTTTAAGATGTTATTTCTAATTTTTTCTATTAGGTTTTCTTTCTTTACCTATTCCCTTAATGTTAGAAACATTTTCTATGCATAGACATATAAGGTGAAGAATTTATAAGGCTTATATTTTCTTAGATATCTAAATTTTTTTTAATAAGTTTTATTTCCTTAATTAAATATTTATGTACCTTTATTAATAAAAGAAACGAAATCAGGGATGTTACACGTTTTAAGTTACTTTTTTGTTTAATTTAAATAAAGAATAATTAGGAATTAATTTAGTTTTGTGTTTTGTGTTTTAGGAGTAAAGGAAGAAAAAATGAAAAGGAAAAAAAAGGAGAAAAATAATGGAAAATGCTGAATCTTGACCTTTCATTACTAATCGGAGCATGTTGTTGTTTTAATTAAAACTCGCAAGTGTGTGAATCTATTAGAGTATAGATTTAGTGATATGCATGTCACGCCCTAAATTAAGGGCACGTGAAACACATACTTCACAAACATATAATTTGCCACAACATGCATAATACACTCTTTTATCATTGGAAACAGTTTCATATAGGTGTTCTTATGTATACACAAGATACAGATCAAGTCTATAAATATCAAAGTAATAGCAGAGGTAGGGATCCTGCCTGTAGCATTTAGAGCATACTCTAGAGTAAAAGTACAATATAACCAAAATCTACGAGCCATAGAAACAAAGTAGGGTCACCCAGAGATTATGCCGTCCAGCTGGTCAACTATCTGAAAGGGAAGGACCAAACATTGTATCCTTATATGAAAAATGTGAAAATATCGTTTAGTGAGTTTGACAACTCAGTGAGCAGATAATGCCTCCTTTGACCTCTTAGGTCAGCATATGGATGTACTCATTTAAAATTTGTCACATAGAAAATACAGTTTGGAAGTACATCCATATGGGACTCACATTTCAAATATCCTCATTTTAAAAAATAGTCAAAGATTCAAAACCATATACAATGCAACATGGTTATAAAATAAATATTGTTATAGAATGAAAGATTTCACATTCTTTAGGAGGATTCTATATTAGAACCACCATATCAGAGTTCAACCCCTTTTGTCACGCCTCTACTTTTAAGGGCACGTGAAACATGTACTTTATGAACATATTTTCTCCATAACATGTATAATACATTCTTTTACAGATAGTTATTTCCATGTAAACACAATATACAAACCAAGTTTATAAATATCAGAGTAACAACAGAAGTAAGGATCTTGCTTGTGGCGTTCATAGTATACTCTAGAGTATAAGTACATTATAAATCAAAATCTACAAGCTTTGGAAACAAAATAGGCTCACTAGAGAATATGTCGCCTAAATGATCAACTATCTGAAGAGAAAAGACCAAACTCTATATTCTTATACGAAAAAGATGTAGATATCGTGTAGTGAGTTTGACAACTCAATGAGTAGATAATACCTCCTATGACCTCTTAAATCAACATACGGATATACTCATATTTTAAAATTTTTTTATATAGAAAATACAGTTTGGAAGTACATCCATATGAGACCCGTAATTCAAATATTCTCAAATCAAAGGATATTCAGATATCCAAAACCATATTAAGCACGGTGTGATCATTAAACAAATATTGTTATGCATCAAAATATTTCACATGAAACTATTAGGACAAACCCATATCAGAACCATCAAATAATCCCAAGCACATAGGAAGGGTTAGTGATATATTCAGCTGTTTAAACTACATAAAAATATTAAGCTTTTGAGATAAAATCATAACTTTTGTTGATGCATAATTAACATACTATATATACATTGAAAATCCACTCTTTTTACATAATGCTTAAGCATGTTACAGCTCTCAATACACTTAATTCACTCATTTTCTATACGCATAGTGATTGATCGACTACAGTCACAATAAATGATAAGGGAATGTGAGTTCATCACTCATTTGCCTCCTCACATTACCACTGTTACCCGATTGAAGCGGCCCTCCCTTAACTCACTCAGGCTAATAGGACGTCCCCTACTCGGTACCATCTCAAGCCATACAATCTGTCAATAGTTATCCATATATATATATATATGTATATAAATGCATATTCATCAAATGAAATGTATAATTATCAAACAACTCGCCATGAGCTTTACGCTTGCCATTCAATCGTACTCAATATCTTTATAGTTTTACAAATTAACTCCTCATGCACATAATATTCACATTATCAAATAATGATAAATATATTTAGAACCACATATTCAATGAGTTTTAAAATCCATTTGCAAAAGCATGCTCTTCTTGAACTATGTGGCAATTTTTAAACAAAATAAAATTTTTAACACATTTTAGAAACTTATGGTAGCATAAATAATTTGTAAACATAGCCAATTATACATTTTAAGTTCAAGAAGAGCATGGGGTAAGTCATAGAAAGAATTATCTACTCACAAGGTCAGGGCTCTAGGTTGGACAACCCTAAATGTATTTTTCAATCCAAATCTTATCAAATAGACCTAAACAACGAGTCCGGAGGGTCTAAAAACCTAAGAAATGACTCCAAAATCGCGAAATTTAGCCTTCAGGAGCTTAGTCAACACTGGTCAACTGATGGGGTACTATTTTTTGTCAAAATTACTATTCACTGCTGGAATCACTATTCATTCAGGCCGAATTTATTGTTCACGATGCATAAAAAGTTGTTAGATTGCTTAAAAGTTTCATATCCTATAGTTTATCTATCTTTTGAATCTATTTACAATGTCAGATTTCTAATTTAAAGTATATAAATAGGACTTTTAGAGTTTACATTTTTCTAAAATATTTTTACTTCCGATCTGCAGTAATTCTTCAGCTGATTTGAAACATTGTTATGCCAATATCGTATTACTCTTCCTCCTGAATCCAATAGTACCCTTAGTTTTGAGATCGGATGCTCGAAAGTACTCCAGATCTAGAGAGAGAAAGTAAGGAGAGAGAAAGTACTATTCATCATTCATTCGCCCTGAAAAATCTTTCCGTCTCTCTTTTTTTAAATAAATGATGGAGGACCAATTAGCAATTTGCTAATTATTAGAGGAAGTCCTTGCAAATTTCATTATTTACATTTTGACCCCTAATCTTTTAGGAAATTACAATTTTACCCCAAAAATATTAACAATTTTTTATTTTCATCCTTAGAACCTTTCAATTACATCCTTACTCCTTTATTTCTTTTATTAATCCATATATAAATGAGAATTACTAATTTTTTTAGGGATGTTACATTCTTCCCAACTTAAGAAATTCGGTCTCCAAATTTCAAACTATCCTATCACAAGTAGAAAATGAAACTAAAACATAAATTATAATTATTATCCTCACTCCTCAATCTATTAGAGATATCACTTTTGTATATCATCTTTACTTCCTAAGAAGTCTCTTCACTTGAGTGATTTTACCATATAATCTTAACCAGAGGGATTTTCTTCAACCATAAGTTCTTCACTTGTCAATCAAAAATAGACATTGGTTTTTCCTCATAATTAAACCAAATTTTTGTCTAATTGAATTTCTTGAAATTTGATAACTTGAAAAGAATTTGATAGGTACTTCCTTAGCATTGAGACAAGAAAAAACGTATCAACATCACTAAATTCTAATGGCAAGGCTAGACGATATACACCATGCCTACTTTTTTTAAGATTTCAAAAGAGCCTATATATTAGAGCTTAACTTTTACTTCTTCCAAACCTCATTACATCTTCCATGGGTGATTCCTTCAAAAATATTTGGTCACCAACTGATAATTTCTGGTGTTTAACTTTCATGGTCCTTATAGATTTTTGGCCTATATTGAGTTGCTTGTATTTTTTTTCTAATCAATTTCACTTTATCAATGACATCTTACAATAAGTCTGACCCCACTGAATCATTTAACAGAAAGTTTGTAACACCTTTTACATAAGGCTTTAAGTCATCTAATAACACTTTATTATAGGCAAATTCTACTAAGGGATGTCCTACCAAACTCGAAGACCTGCTTGAAGCATGCTTTCCAAACTAGCATCATCAATTTAGGTTAGTCTTATTATATCTATTACATGTTATTCCAAATTAGATTCCAAAAGCTTAACTTTACTCAACTTATCCACCTATTAGGAGACCTACAATATTTCTTGTAAAACCTCAAATGGTGTCATTTGTATTTTGGTCTGATTACTACTGATATGGCAAATTCAACTAAGGACAAATAACTTCTCACAACTTTCACCAAAATTATATAAGGATAACTTAAGCATAATTGCTAATGCGTAAACACATCATTTAGATTTACTATCAGCTATACTATAATCTAACAAATATCCTTAGGCTTCCTGAATAACTCTCCTAAAATAATATATTCAATTCTTACTTGTTGACTCACCAAACAAAGAAAAATATATCACTTGTATCTTCTTTTTACTATTATACTAGTACAATTCTTTCAAATCTTAGTATATCCTTGTTGCCTTGGGGTTATCAATATTCAAAATCTATGACTTTTGTAAAATCTCCTTTCTCAACAATTATTTATACATGAATTTCCATTCTCAAGATAATTCACATCCTTGATACAAGACTTAATTTCACATGGTATAAAACCTTAACACAAATATCTTGATCACTTACATTATTTTCGGACATGGTTATCAAAATATTCTCTATATTTCCAAATTAAGAGTTCAAAGATTAATTTAAATCATACTTTCCATATTTTATTTTTCAAGAACTTCAACACCACTAATTTACTTGATTACATTCATCAAAGTACCATAAGGCCATCATCCGTCTATTCCTTTTAAAATCTCTATTACTTTAACCTACTAACCACTTGAACACCATAATAACTGACTTTTAAAGAAAGAAATTTCACCCTCCTTGTAATAAGGAAGAGAACCTTACATTTAATGTCAAACATTAATGAAGCAGGCTGTAGTAGAACAGAAGAAAAGCATAATAGAGAACGATGCCAAAAGAGAAAGTCAGAAGTTTGGACAAAACATTGAAAGAAAATTAAAATCGATGGCCGTAATTCTTGAAAATCTGTAAACAAAACTTAGCTACTATTTTGGCAAAAATTGGTGGCCACAAAATTTGAATATATATTTCAAAATCTAATTTAAAGCTGTTGGTATTTGGTGGAAAAATAACACATGGAAAAAAAGCATTTCTGAGCTTATAAAAGTTTGTGAAGAACAAAGAGTATGTAGTTAACTGGTAGGATGCAATTGGTTGCTTTAAAATAGAAATAATTAATCAACTATAAAATAAACCGGTCCAAATTAAAAATTCTCAAAGTAGCTAGTCGATTGGTAAGAACATTGAGAAAACAAGATAAATCATTTGATTGTCCCTTTTCAAGAATTAACTGGTTTGTATTTTCAATCTTCTTTTTTCAATGACGCCTATCACCCACAACTTCCCGACAAGAATCAAGACATCAATGCTTCATCAAGGAAAACAAGGAAAAGAAAACTTTCTAGATTTACCTTAATCTTATTCTCTTTGTATGCTTAATATAGGTCACAGTCACAACTACTATACATATGCATGCATGCTGTTATTTTTGAAATTCACCTTTAATTTAGATAATATCTACCAGTCACTCACATAGTTGTTCTAATAATGCCCGGCCTATTCACATAGCTATTGTAAGTATGCCCTTCTCTGAGTTCCATAAATGCTCACGTTAGTATCTTTACCTTCATACTCAAAGTTAGGGTGAGTGTAGTTATGGAGGGAACTGTATTCCATTAGTTTTGAAATATTTGTGTCTTTTGTGCTTATAATCCTAGAAAAGATGGAGAGTATGTAAAAGCTGCACAAAATTTAGGTACGGTGCTGACTAGGAGAAAATTTCATTTAGTCTATGGTGGAGGTTGCAACGATTGTTTTTTTAGGTGATTATGCATTAGACCATTATTTTACCAAAAGATATGCATCTTGTATTTATATACATACAAAAGTTACATACATCAGAGTAGCGTACATACATATGTAACTTGAGGTACTACGTATACATCTAAAAAAAGCAAAGTATCGTGGGGTTACATCAAAACAATGGGGTTAGCCTATTTACATAACGAACTATATACATAACATTATCCTACTTTTTCTCCCCTGGTTGTCACCCTTGGGGTACTGCTGGTAGAGGAGGCAGGTCAGGAGCTGGAATCTCTACCATGTTTATAACCAAAAGGTTCACTATAATAGTGAACTATCCCAAGTAGGGGACATCCACCGTCTGGAGCTCTAAAAGGATGGTCAGCACCACGAACGACATCTCTACTGATATGAACATAACATCAATAAGATAATGAGATATAAAATCCCAATAAGGTCAACATCTACTAAATACAAGCATCATGAAATACTTACATATTATGTCTAGCTGTATAAGCTACAGAAAACATTTTCTCTTTCTTACAATAAAGGTACAGTAAAATACATACAGGCCTTTTATAGGTTATGCATCAATATCATGCATTATAAATGAAATGTGTATTGATAGGATACCTGTTTAACCATTCATGGCTCATACATCGCTCATAGTGGCTCATCATCTGGAAATCTTTCTCAATTTCAAACCTCAATGTGGCGTGAGCCTTACCTCTACAGCTACTCACCCGCTATTGAGTGCCTTTGGTCAGAGCAGTTCTTCCCACATTGACCATTCTAGGCTATAGGGCGTCTCCTATCCCGATACTGTATCCAACCCACAACCCTTCAGTTTCCTTACCTCCATAAGGTGCCGCATGCCGCTGGGTCACCTTAGTGGGTAAAGGTCATCCTGGACTCATTAGTCTCCTCAATACAGCAAAGGAGACACCTGTTGTCAAGCCACCTTGCTTCGGAGAGGATCATCTTGACCTGTCAGTCGCCTTAATACAGCAAGGTGACGCTTGTTGCCAGGCCACCTTGCTTCAAAAAGGGTCCTCCTAACCAAGCTTATGTCTTTTACAAGTTTTTCCAGCCACTTAATTCAACAAAGAGCATACAAATTAATAATCATCATAAGCATAAACCACATTCATTCTCATGCATGCCATAACAATTTTATGATGTGTTAAACATACAATGCTCTTGCATTCTTTCCTACTATTCACACATCATTTACTTGCTTATGGCTACACATACAAATGATCTATAACATTCAATAGTATTCAGGCACCATTCCTTCATGCTTACATAATTAATTCAATGAGCATACATAATCGATTAGATATTACATATTTCTTTTAACATACATGACTCATAAAACTCTCATTATCATTCTATAAATATTGATGATTAATTAGGATTTAAAATGGAAATAGAAAACGCTGAAAACGGGTGAGACAACATGAAGCACGGCCTCGCCGTGTCACCAAGCACGGTCGTGCTTCGTGCCCGTGCTTCCCTCACAACGTGGCTGTGTTACACACAGACTCGCATCAAGCACGGCCATGCTTCAAGCCGTGTTCTTCATTTTTTTCAACTCTAGCCTAGAGCACGACCATGCTCTACGACGAAACTCACAAAATTCTCTCTTTTTCTCCCAAACCATCCAAGAAAACAACCAACAATTATACTAACATTTTAAGCATGAAAAACCTAATTTTTCCACAGCATATGACCACTTAAATCATGGATTTAACCTCAAAACTAACTACACAAAATTTCCCTAAATCACTACCTCATGCATATAAGTGAACAACAGCCATCAATGCCATAAATGCCTTATCAAAAGTTCTATCTACCCTTCCAACATACTTTAATACACACATAAAAGTTATTCATCAAGTCATCCAACAAAAATTCATAAAAGAGGATGTTGAACTTGTAACAACCTTTTTTTATAATTACTTATTATACAATATAGAGTTCACATACACGTCATTAATCAAAATGTACGCACAACAAAATCAAACACATAAATAACTACATCTAATTTATTCTGGTTGACCCATTCCAGAGATATAGGTGCGGGTGGTTGCACCTTCAGCGTGATTTGAACCAACTCGACCACAAACATATTATTTGATTATGAGATCTGACCAACATAAAGTAACTCGATCCAACGTACACTAAAAGCCAGAGCCATAAAAAAATCTGCATAACTAATTTTCTGAACATGATATGGAAATATAGTGAGAATTAAATCCCAGTAAGTTCAACAATAAATCATCATCAATATAGCCCATCACGTCATGTTCAGTTGTATAAACTACAGTAAATATCTTTGGTTACATGAATGCACTATATCTATGCACATGAGAATCGTACAGTAATGACATGTATGACAGGGTTAATTATTTTCAGAATATCATATGATGACTATCAATTTATTCTCATATCAAGCTACCCTGGTCAGGGTGAGTATTTTCTACTCTCTGGTACGGGCTTTTCTCGCTCCATTCGACATGGCCCACTTTCTCATTCTTTTCTCATTAACATGATCATAATCGTTGGTAGGGCGTCCCTTACTGGTGCACCACACGGATTTGCCATGTGACCGTGCTCATTTCTTTTCTTTTCACAATAATAGCCAAACATATGCTTTCAATAACAAGAATGTTCATTAAAATATAATTATTACCAAAAATCATTGGTAACCATACCATGAACATAACCATTTCAAATATCACTTTATAAAATATTTCCATGTCAAAATTTCACACTTAAGATGGTAAGAAGTTCATGCAATGGCAATGGCTATGGCATATACTAGTCATTTATTATTTTCATTTATAAGATTCTTATTTTGTTTTTTAAATATTAATTTTATTTCTTTATTTTCTTGATGCAGGTTTTCATCCCATATAACCTTCTCTTACTAATCAGAGCATAACTCCCTCAATACAGACGTATAACATATCAAACACATAGATATCAAAACAGACGTATAACATATCAAACACATAGATATTTACATCTTGTTTATTTTAGTTGACCAATTCTGGAGATACAAGTGCGGGTGGTTGCACCTTCACCGGGATTTGAGCCAACTCGACCACAAACATCTTATTTGATTCTGAAATTTGCCCAACATAAAGTAACTCGATCCAATGTGCACTAAAAGCCAGAGCCTTAGAAACAAAAGCTGCATAAATAATTTTCTGAACATGATATGAAAATATAGTGAGAATTAAATCCCAGTAAGTTCAATTTTTGTGAACACTTTGTTGAATTTTTGGAAAACAAACAACTTATGTTCTTGTCTTCCTCTTCCTTAGTCAAGATATGCATAGAAAAAGGAGATTTGTATTTTGAAAATTAAGATGATATGTTCTCAAGATATGGGGCAAGACCCTTTGATTTAGGGATTCATTTCCTTTTTCTTGTGTCTTAATCAAGTATGATAGATTTTCCTTTTTAAGTGGCAAATTTCTAGCCCTTGAATTTTCCTTACTTAACTAAAATTATTTGTGTAGGATAATGATGTTTTGTCATAATGCTATGTATTATTACCCACTTGCTAAAGTTATGAATGTAGGATATAGATGTTTTTGTCCTAAAGCCTTGTATTATTATGCCACTTGCCAAAATGATGAATGTAGAATCACACCACTTGCTAAATTTTTGTCTTAATGCCATGTCACTTAATCTTGATTACACCAATATTTCATCACTTTAATTTTATTTTTATTTTTATTTTTCCTCTTGGGTTTGGGCTCATTCTTGCCCATTTTCCTTACTTTGGTTAAAATTCTACCTTTCATAATGGGCTTGGTCACATTTTCATGATTTTTGGGCTACCGGTCCAACTTCTATATCCTAGTCCAAGTCTATGTTTTATTTCTTCCTTGGGCTATTCTATTGGCTTGCTAAAAATTCGTGTGAAGTAGAAAAACTCTATATGAAGTGTCTATAGGTTAAAGCCCAATTACGGGTGGAGATACTAAACTTAGTAACTTTTGCTCTTAAATTAAGAAAAATTATCATAATCCGATCTTCTTGAAATTTTAAGACCTTTACTTACTTCACAAAAAATTATCTTTCTTTACCTAAGAATTTCACCTTTCTTTAACATGTTTATTTCTAATATTTCCTCTTAGGTTTTCTTTCTTTACCTATTCCATTAATATTAGAACATTTCTATGCATATATGTAAGGTGAAGAATTTCTAAGGAAAATATCTAAAAAATTACGGGATGTTACAGTAATTGACCCATAAATATTTCTTAAGATGCCACAATATTCAACCAACTTTATACTTGAAAATTTAGTAAACTTGGAATAAAAAGAAAATTGAAACCCTATAGAATCCCTCAGCAGCATCTGAAGTATAAATATGTCCGGCTTATATCCATACTAAATGTCCTACTAATAAATCCTTTGCTCCGATAGCCACAAGAAAACTTAATGCTCTGATACCAACTTGTCACGCCCCTACTTTTAAGGGCATGTAAAAACATACTTTGTGAACATATTTTCTCCATAACATGTATAATACATTCCTTTACAGATAGGTATTTCCATGTAAACACAATATGCAAACCAAGTTTATAAATATCAGAGTAACAATAGAAGCAATGATCCTACCAGTGGAATTCAAAGCATACTCTAGAGTACAAGTACAATATAAATCAAAATCTAAGAACCTTGTAAACAAAATAGGCTCACCAGAGAATATGTCACCTAGCTGATTAACTATCTGAAGGGGAAAGACCAAACTCTATATTCTTATCCAAAAAAATGTATATATCGTGTAGTGAGTTTGACAACTCAGTGAGCATATAATACCTCTTATGACCTCTTAGGTCAGTATATAGATGTACTTATATTTTAAAATTTGTCTTATAGAAAATACAGTTCGGAAGTACATCCATATGAGACTCGCATTTCAAATATTCTCAAATCAAAGGATATTCAGATATCCAAAACCATATTAAGCACGGTGTGATCATTAAACAAATATTGTTATGCATCAAAAAATTTCACATGAAAACATTAGGAGAATCTCATATCATAACCATCAAATAATCCTAAACGCACAACAAAGGTTAGTGATATGTTCAGTTGTTTATTAAGCTTTTGAGATAAAATCATAACTTTTGTTTATGCATAATTAACATACTATATATGCACTAAAAATCCAATCATTTTACATAATGCACAAGCATGTTACAACTCTCAATACACATAATTCACTCATTTGTTATACGCATAGTGACTGATCAACTACAATTACAATAAGTGATTAGGGAATGTGAGTTCATCACCCATCGACCTCCTCACATTACCATTTTCACTCGGTTGGACCGGCCCTCCCTTGGCTTACTCATGCTAATAGGGCATTTCCTACTCGATATAGTCTCAAGCCATACAATCTGTCGATATCCATCCATATATATATATATATATAAATGTATATTCATCAAATGTAATGTATAATTATTAAGCAACTTGCCATGAGCTTTACGCTTGCCATTCAATCATAATCAACATCTTTATAGTTTTACAGATCTATGCCTTGTGCACATAATATTCACTTTACCAAATATTAATAAATATAGTTAGAACCACATATTCAATGAGTTTCAAAATCTATTTGCAAAACCATACTCTTCTTAAACTATGTGCCAGTTCGTAAACAAAACAGATATTTTAACACATTTCAGAAACTTATGATAGCATAAATAATTTGTAAACAGAACCAATTATATATTTTGAATTCAAGAAGAGTATGGGGTAAGTCATAGAAAGAATTATCTACTCACAAGTTCAGGGCTCTAGGTTTGAGACCCCAAATGTATTTTTCGAAGCCAAATATAATAAAATAGAACTCAAAAACGAGTTTGGAGGGTCCAATAAACTAGGAAATGACTTAAGAATCGTAAAATTTGGGCTCCAAGTGCTCGGTCAACATTGGTCAACTAATGGGATATTATTCACGATTGGAACTACTATTCATGCAGGCCAGATTTCACGACGCATAAAAAGTTGTCAGATGGCAGAAAAAAATTTCATATCCTATAGTTTATCTATCTTTTGAATTCATTTACGGTGTCAAATTTTCAATTTAAAATATCTAAATAGGGGTTTCAGAGTTTACCTTTTTCTAAGATTTTTTACTTCTGATCTGCGGTGATTCTTCGATCGATTTGAAAATGTTTTCGGCCAATATAGTATTACTCTTCATCCTGAATCTAGTGGTACCCTTAGTTTTGAGATCAGATACTGAAAAGTACTCTAGATCTAGAGAGAGAAGTATTATTCATTATTCATTATTCATTATTCATTCGCCTCGAAAAATATTTTTGTCTCTTTTTCTTAAATAAATGATGGAGGATCAAATAGAAATTTGCTAATTGTTAGAGGAAATATTTGCAAATTTCATTATTTATGTAACAAATTTTTTTCTTATTATTTATTATTATACAATATAAAGTTCACATATACATCATTAATCAAAACGTACGTACAACATTTCAAACATCTAAATATCTACATCTTACTTATTCTGGTTGACCAATTTTGGATATTCGGGTGCGGGTGGTTGCACCTTCACCGGGATTTGTGCCAACTCGCCCACAAACATTTTATTTAGGATCCACCCATCATATAATAACTCGATCCAACGTGCACTAAAAGCCAGAGCTATAGAAAAATCTGCATAACTAATTTTCTGAACATGACATGGAAATATAGTGAGAATTAAATCCCAGTAAGTTCAACAATAAATCATTATCAATATAGTCATCACGTCATGTTCAGCTGTATAAACTACAGTAAATAACTTTGGTCACATGAATGCACTATATCTATGCATATGTGAATCGTACAGTAATGACATATATGATAGGATTGATTATTTTTAGAATATCATATGATGACTATCAATTTATTCTCATATCAAGCTACGCCGGTCAGGGTGAGTATTTTTCTACTCTCCGGTACGGGCTTATCTCGCTCCGTCCGACATGGCACACTTTCTCTTTCTTTTCTCATTGACATATTTATAACCGTTGGTAGGGTGTCCCCTACTGTTGCACCACACGGATTACCATGTGACCGTGCTCATTTCTTTTCTTTTCACAATGATAGCCAAAAATATGCTTTCAATAACAAGTATGTTCATCAAAATATAACTATTACCAAAAATCATTGGTAATCATGCCATGAACATAACCATTTCAAATATCACTTTATAAAATATTTTCATGTCAAAATTTCACACTTAAGATGGTAAGAAGTTCATACAATGGCAATGGCTATGGATATACTAGTCATTTATTATTTTCATTTATAAGATTCATCTTCTTTTTTAAATATTAATTTTATTTCTTTGTTTTCTTGATGCAAGTTTTCATCCTATCTAACCTTCTCTTACTAATCAGGGCATAACTCCCTCAATTTAACTCCGATGTAGGTGATCTTGGTGTCAATTTCAAGATAAAACAATTATCTAAAACGATCATGTTGAACATTGTAGCGAAATATTAAGCAATCAAGGTGATATTACTCCCTCAATGTAAAGGTTATTTCTTCTCGGATAGGTTCTGACCTCTATATCTCCCTCATAAGAATTCTAAATTAAGTGATTCCAGTGGTTAAACATCCGTGACACATATATCTATAATTCATATGTTAACCATGTATTTTAATTCCATATAGAATGTTCCCAGAAATTAAAAAACTGAAGCTATCCTAACATATTCTTCGCTGATTAACCATTTTCTGACCTTTGTTTACTAATCGGAACATATATACCTCAAATGAACTCTAAATGGAATGATTCTAGTGGCTAAAAATCCGTGACACATATATCTATAATTCATATGTTAACCATTTATTTGAATTCCTTATAGAATGTTCCCAGAAATTAAAACACCGAAGCTATCCTAACATATTCTTCCCTAATTAACCATTTTCTGACCTTTGTTTACTAATCGGACCATATCTACCTTATATGAACTCTAAATTGAATGATTCCAGTGGCTAAAAATCCTTGAGACATAAATCTACATTTGTTATGTTAACCATTTGTTTAAATTCCCTATAGAATGTTCTCAGAAATTAAAACACAGAAGCCTAAAATTCTACCACCCATAGCCATACCCATGCAGAACTATCTACATCAACCTAAGTATTCAAACATACATAATATGTAACATGATATAGCAACATCCATGACCAATCATCAAAGTTCTAAGATCAAAATCCCATATAAATATTTCACGTTTCAAAACTTTTCATCAAAAAGAAATGTTGTTAAACTTACCTGGAGCACTTAGTCCCCTAGACTTCTCCTTCCTCTTTCTTCCTTTATTCCTCTCCTTTCCTCACTCTACCTTGCTTCTATTTTTCCTCTCCCTGACTTGGACGAAATTCTAATGTTGAAAGGGTGGGTTTTCTAATATAGACCACCAAATAATTCACCTTTCATGATCATGGGTCTACCTTATCACAATTAGGTTACACTTGGTTGAATTTTTGAAAAACAAACAATTTATGTTTTTGTCTTCCTCTTCCTTAGTCAAGATATGCATAGGAAAAGGAGATTTGTATTTTGAAAATTATGATAATATGTTCTTAAGATATGGGACATGGTCCCTTTGATTTAGGGATTCACTTACTTTTTCTTTTGTCTTAATCAATTATGATAGGTTTGCCTTTTTAAGTGGCAAATTTCTAGCCTTTCAATCTCCATTATTTGATTGAAATTATTTGTGTGGGATAGAAATGTTTTGTCCTAATGCTATGTATTATCATACCACTTGCTAAAATTATGAGTGTAGGATATCGATGTTTTGTCCTAAAGCCTTGTATTATCTTACCACTTGCTAAATTTTTGTCTTAATGTCATGTCACCTAATCTTGATTACACCATTATTTCATCACTTTAATTTTAATTTTAATTTTATTTTTCCTCTTGGGTTTGGGCTCATTCTTGCCCATTTTCTTTACTTTGGTTAAAATTCTACCTTTCATAATGGGCTTGGTCACTTTTTATGATTTTTGGGCTACCGGTCCAATTTCTATGTCCTAATCCAAGTCTATGTTTTATTTCTTCATTGGGCTATCCTATTGGCTTTCTAAAAATTTATATGAGGTAGAAAAACTCTATATGAAGTGTCCATAGGTGAAAGCCCAATTTATGGTTGGAGATACTAAACTTAGTAACTTTTGCTCTTAAATTAAGAAAAATTACCCTAATCCAATCTTCTTGAAATTTTAAGACTTTTACTTACTTCACAAAAATTTATCTTCCTTCCCTAAGAATTTCACCTTTCTTTAGCATGTTTATGTCTAATATTTCCTCTTAGGTTTTCTTTCTTTACCTATTCCATTAATATTAAAACATTTCTATACAAACATGTAAGGTGAAGAATTTCTAAGAATTATATTTCCTTAGATATCTAAAAATTGTCTAATAAATTTTATTTTCTTAATTAAATATTTATATACCTTTATCAATAAAAGAAATGAAATTATGGATGTTACTTTGAATACTTTTGTACTTTTATTAATACATAAAACGAAATTAGGGATGTTACAATTTACATTTTGACTCCTAAACTTTTAGGAAATTACAATTTTACCCCAAAAATATTTAGAAGTTTTCATTTTCATCCTTAAAACCTTTCAATTACATCCCTACTCCTTTATTTCTTTTATTAATCCACATATAAATTAGAATTACTAATATTTTTTAGAGATGTTACACCTTTTGTACTTTGTCGATGTAGGATTTGTCAACACTCAACATCCCAGTTGAGATTTACCGCACCACCGCCCAACAGGACACGTGAAGGAACTCTAATATGAGGATTTCCCAAGCACACAGCAATGCATGGGCAATCTCAATCACATGTTATTCTGCCTCATTTACAAAATTCATATCACGTGTGTTTACCGATACAACGTGGCTAGAAACACCACTTTGCTAGCTGAGGACTCAAGATGCATCAGGGTTAGCATCACCCACTGCTAAGAAATAATATTTCCAACAGAATTCCTCCACATAAAATAATTGCATAAAAATAATGTGTTATTCAAATAAGAATACTTTCCATGTTCAATTCCTTTTTCCATAAATTTCCATAAAATTCAATGAGTTCTCAATTCCAAATACCCCTAAAATCTTGGCAATTCTTCTGGGAACACATAAGGAAATTCCCTAACCACTGGAACTTGGTTTACATTGGTATAGTTTATATCAATATCTCTCACCACTGCCAAATATCCTTGGCACCTTTTTGTAATAACTTATAGGCTGTTAGAGTAGATATTGGATTACTGGGTACCTCACTACGGTCTCCTTGTAACAAGAAAGAAGATTCTCTAGGATTATTGAATTTAATCACCTTAAGGTGATAGTCCAAAATGGTATGGCATGATGCCAACTAATCCATTCCTAGTATCAAATCAATATTTAGTCAACTGGGTACAACGGATATCACATTCAGAAATGATAATATTTGGCATTTGTCTCAATTCTTTAAATTCTCTGACACGCCTATCCCTTTCACTTTCAGGTAGAAATTGACCTATAGATAATTTTTTTTTAAAATTCCACAATATTCAATTAATCTTATACTAGGAAATTTAGCAAAAATGGAATAGAAACAAAATTAAGACTATAGAATCCCTCAGTAGCACTTGAAGTATAAATATGTCTGGCTCATATCCATACTAAAAGTCCTACTAAAGAATCCTTTACTTCGATAGCCATAGGGAAACCTAATGCTCAGATACTAACTTATCACGCCCCTAATTTAAGGTCACATGAAAAACATACTTTACAAACATATAATTTGCCATAACATGCATAATACACTCATTTATCATTGGAAATAGTTTCATGTAGGTGTTCCTATGTATACACAATATACAAACAAAGTCTATAAATATCAAAGTAATAGTAGAAGTAGGGATCCTGCCTGTAGGGTTTAGAGCATACTCTAGAGTATAAGTACAATATAACCAAAATCTACGAGTCTTGGAAACAAAGTAGGTTCACCTAGAGATTATGTTGTTTAACTAGTCAACTATCTGAAGGGGAAGGACCAAACTCTGTATTCTTATATAAAAAATGTGAAAATATCGTGTAGTGAGTTTAACAACTTAGTGAGTAGATAATACCTCTTATGACCTCTTAGGTCAGCATATGGATGTACTCATATTTTAAAATGGTTCACATAGAAAATATAGTTTGGAAGTACATCCATATGGGATCCACATTTCAAATATCCTCGTTTCAAAAGATAGTCAAATATTTAAAACCAAATATAGTGCAACATGGTTATAAAATAAATATTATTATGGAATGAAAGATTTCACATTCTTTAGGAGAATTCTCTATCAGAACTACTATATCAGAGTTCAACCCTTTTTGTACTTTGTCGTTATAGGATTTGCCTAAACTCAGTATCCCAACTGAGTTTTGCCCTACCATCGCCTAAAAGGACACACGAAGGAACTCTAATACGGGCATTTTCTAAGCACACAGCAAGGGATGGGCAATCTCAATCACATGCTATTCCACCTCTTTTACAAAATTCATATTACGTGTGTTGCTTGACATAACGTGGCTAGTAACACCACTCTGTTGGCTGAGGACTTAAGATGCACCAGGGTTAGCATCACCTGCTGCTAAGAAATAGTATTTCCAACATTATTCCTCCACATAAAATAATTGCATAAAAATAATGCGTTTTTTAAATAAGAATACTTTCCATGTTTAATTCCTTTTTCCATAAATTTCTATAACATTCAATATGAGTTCTCAATTTGAAATAGCCTTGAATCTTCTTTCTCAAGTAGTGAAATGCATAAATGCAACATATATTCTAGGGGTTCCAATTTCAAGGAATTTGAAGATATACAATTTCCATCATAATCATAACATGCTATATTGAGAGAAATAATTTCTAATAAATAAACATAATCATTCATCAAACTTTCAAAAGCTGAATATATAGTAATAACATTATAAGCTGCACCAATATTACAATCAAAGTATAAGAAAAGTATAAAATAGATCATTGCAAGCATTATCTACTCAAAGGGTAAGGGCTCTAGGTTGGACAGCCCAAAAATGTACTTTTTAAATCCAAATTTGACCAAATAGATCTCAAAATCGAGTCCAGAAGGTCCAAAAACCTAAGAAATGAGTATAGTAGTTGGGTCAATGCTAGTCAACTAATAGTAACTGTTCTTGGTCAGAATTATTGTTTACATATGTCAAAATCACTATTTATGCCGGTTGAATTCACTATTCACGTTGGTCGGAATTACTGTTCATGACACCAAAAATTGTCAAATGGTCAAGAAATTTCATATCCTATAGTTTATCTATCTCTTGAATCCATATGTGGTGTCAGATTTTCAATTTGAGGACTCTAAATAGGAGTTTCGAAACTTACCTTTTTCTAAGATTTTTTTACTTCTGATCTGCGGCGATTCTTTAGTTGATTTGAAAAATTGTTTGGCATATATTGTAGTACTCTCTATCCTAAATCTAGTGGTACCTTTAGTTTTGAGCTTAGATGCTTGAAAGTACTCTAGATCTAGGGAGAGAAAATGGAGGAGACTGAAAAGTAATCTCCTGTTAAACCTACAAATGGTTTTTAAAAAATGATAGAGGGACCAATTAGCAATTTGTTACTTGTTAGAGGAAGTCCTTGCAAATTTCATTATTTACATTTTGTTCCCTAAACTTTTAAGAAATTACAATTTGACCCCAAAAATATTAATAAATTTTCATTTTTATCCTTTTAACCTTTCAATTACATCCCTACTTATTTATTTCTTTTATTAATCCATACATAAATAAGAATTACTAAATTTTAAGGTTGTTATAATGCGAGGTCGATCCCATAAGGATTGCCAATTTAGAGAAAATCTAATTCAGATCCAAAATAAATATTTCTCGCCTAATTGCCAAGATTTTCTTTTGTGAGAAGAATTTTGAACTAAGTATGCAAGAAATAAAATACTGAAGTTAAATAGGAATGTTTTCAAAATAAAGAAACATACAAAGGTTAAGGGATCCACTCTTGGTATATAAATAAAAATAAATTTTAACTCTTTTATTACTCAAATAGAATCCTTACATAAATGAGGTTTCATTTGAAAGATATTTTAACTTAAACTTGCTTTGATTTACATATGAAGTGTATTTTCCTTCTTTTTGTGTGTGTTACTAATAATAAAATAACTTCTATAAAATGGATTCAAGTATACACTGTGCCAATCATTATATTGTCTACAATAAATCAAGAATGATTCAAGTATTTATTGTGCCAAAGATTGTCTACAATGTATTAAGATTCACACTTTACAAAATAAAAAATGAAAAGATGTAAAAGGAAGAAAAACATAACAATAGATAGGTGGAAGAGTCAATAATAATAATATAAACTAGGCAGTAAAACCAGTCATTAAGAAATAAAGTAACAAGAAAATAACAACAGAGGGGCGACAAAGCCATCTTCTAAGAAAGAAAATAACAATAAAATAACAACAGAGAAAATATTAAAAAAAATAACAACAGAGGGGCAACAATGCCATTATCTAAGAAAGAAAATAATAATAGAGGGGTGACAAAGACATCCTTTAAGAAAGAAAATAATAATAAAATAACAACAGAAGGGCAACAAAGTCATCCTCTAAGAAAGAAAATAACAATAGAGGAGTGATAAAGCCATCCTCTAAGAAAGAAAATAATAAGAAGATAAATACAACATCAAATATAAATATTGAAATTAAGAGTTAGATAAGTTATTATTTTCATACAAAGAATTTTACCCTTTCACCTTAGTATTAGGAGATTAGTTCTCCACAATCAAGGTAAGAAAGCAAAATGAAAGATGAAGAAGCATGATAATATTATGAAAGAAAGTAAAGATACAAAATGTCTAAAGAGAGAAAAATATTACAAGCACTTAGAACTTCAACAAAAGTTTTTCCAAGATCACTCTCAACTACCTTAGAAGCCTTCTCAAGCCCTCTATTTATAGATGCAATTAGGTGTAGCAATTGTCAATAATGATGGCTAATAAGTTTCATTAAGTTGACAAATTGGGCACCGAAAGTTATCATTGATTTATTGGTTCATATCCACCGAATCTACTGACCCCATAAACATAAAATTTGTAGATAATTTTATTATATTTCCAGTTATATAAATTATGGATAAATTGGATATGTAATTGGTGACTTATGGCCAGAATATTGGAGAAAGTTCATGCTAGACTACAACAGCAAACAAATTCTATTCTAGCCTAATTTTGGCCTTTTTAATTTCTGAATTTACTAACTATGTGAACATAAAATTTGTAGAAAATTGTGTCCGCTACGTATCCACCAAATTTAGTATGCATTGAATATGTATTTTCTGAAATAGGGCCTAAATACTATAGTAAGGTTAGGCTGGACTGCAACAGTAAACATGTTCTCTTCTAGTCCACTTTTAGCCCTTTGTATATATGAATTTTCTGATCACATAAACATGAAAGTTGTATGAAATTGTGTTAGCTATTCATCTACTAAATTTTGTACATATTATATATGTATTTTTTGAGATATGGCCAAAATAATATAGTAAGATCAAGTTGAAAAGCAAGCAGCAAACATATTTTTAACATTTGGTATTTTGTCTTAAATCTTTATGTTTCAATTCTTTTTGAAATGTGGTCATAAATCAAGATTGAGTTGATGCATATATCCATTAGGATATGTCTCAAGAGTAAAAAAAAAATAATGCTCTTTACTTAGCCATCCTTGATGAATTGAGTCCATTTTCTATTCTTCTCTCCATCTGTAAAGAATACACAAAACTAAAGACAAATAAGGGAGATAAATACTTAATTAAGGTAAAAATATAAGATGAAAATATTTAATTTATAAGTATAAAACTCACTCATCAGAGCATATCTCTCTCATATGATCTCTGTCTAAGGTGATTGTAATAGCTATAGAAAGTTAAGGCAAAGCGCTACAACTTTTATGTTAAGCACGTTGGTGAAATCTTGAAGAATCTGAGTGCCATGGCATTCATAAGCGAGAATCATGGTGCTTTGTAGACCCACATCTGGAGCACTACAGTGTTGTCATGCCTAGATTCGGGGCATTGTGTCCCCAAGCATGTGAAGCATTGCGTCTCCTAGAGTAATGAACTAGGAAATTTTTAGGTATTTTCACTTCAATTGAGGCCCAATAAGATGGAAATTGATTTTGAAGCAAACCTACATCATTTATACATAAACAAGAGGAAAAATAAGTAGCAAAAAAGGGATCCCATCATCAAATTTTCAAGCATTCTCTCTTATTTTGAGATTTTCTTATGGCCTTGTAAGGCTAATTTCCTTTTTATTGGTTGAGGAAGATTGAAACCTCAAGGAACTTTTTTTTGCACAGTGAGATTTCTATTAGTGTTTAATCATTTATTTTTAATTGAGTATTGATTTTTCATCTTGTAATGACTCATTTTTTTTATATGCTCATGAAGTCATTACTACTTTATTACTGAATTTCTTTCCTTAAGATAATTTTTAAAGAGACATAATTATCGTTAAATGGGCATAATCTCATTAAACATCAATGCTGCTATGAGTTTGTGTACCTACCAATACCCATAAACAAAAAATAAAACATATTCATGCCTATGCTTTATTCACCCATATTGACCTCGTCCTGGGACACTGGTGCAGTTGGTGGCACCTCCACCGGGATCTTGGTTAAATATATTATAGAAACTTTATTTTTTATCGAGATCTGCCCAATATAGGGTATGCTAAACACCAAAGTCATAGAGAATATATGCATGTTATCACTACTTATCTGAACATGACATGTAATTATAGTGAGATATAATAAACCCAATAGGTTCAACAATAAATCATAATAATCTACAATATTAGCCATCATGTGATGTTTAGCTGTATAAACTATAGTAAATTTATCAGGCCACATGAATACACTGTATCTATACACATGAAAATCATACAACAATGACATGTATGACATGAATATAATTTCTTCAAAATATCATGGGCATGTATAACCATTTCAAATATCAAGGGAAAAATCAACTATAAAAAGGGTCATGGCATAAAAAATTCACAACTTTATCATATGATGGCTATTAACGATTCTCATCTTATCTTTTCTTTCTTAGTCAAGGTGAGCTTGCTTTTCTCACTCTGCTAAATTGTGAACATGCTTTTCTTGCTTCGTTTAGACATGGCACAATTTTATTTCTTTTCTAAATCATGCTTCTTTCATCTTAGCTTTGAATAGGGCATCCCATATTTTGTGCACGACATAGACCGCTGTGACTGTGCCACTTTTCTTTTTCATTTCACAATAATAGCCAAAATATGATTTCAAATAACAAGTATGCCCATTATGGCCACATGCCATAATTACTTATCAAAGCCTAATCATTTCAAAAATCATTTTTACCAAATATAATCATGCCAAAATCACATACTTAGGATGGTAAAGATTTCATGCGATGGCAATGGTGTATACTCCATTTTTTTAAAAATATATACAAATATATGTATTTTTAAAATCTCATGAAGTCATTACCTCTTTACTTCTAACTATTTAACTCATAATAACATTCAATTAAATTAACGAAGCATAATTAAGGTTTATGGTATACCATTAATACTGATACAATCCTGGGTTCGTATACACATCATTAATTAACAACATCCAGACACAAATAAAACACATATATGTCTGCATCTTATTAATCCATATTGACTGGTTCCGGGGATATAGGTGCGAGTGGTTGCACCTTCACCGGAATCTTATCCAACACGACCCAATGTACGCTAAAAGCTGGTCATAGAGAATATCTGCATATGTAGTACTCTGAACATGATATGAAAATATAGTGAGAATTAAATCCTAGTAGGTTCAATAATAAATCATAATTATCATCAATAAATCATCATGTCATGTTCATATGTATAAGCTACAGCAAATAGCTTAGGTCACATGAATGCACTTTATCTATGCATATGAAAATATACAGTAATGACATGTATGGCATGAATAACTATTTTCAGAATATCATATGATGACTATCAATTTATTTTCATATCAAACTACCCCAGTTAGGGTGAGTACTTTCTACTCTTTGGTACGGGTTTTTCTTGCTCTATCTGACACGGCACACATTCACTTTCTTTTCTCATTAACATAATCATAACCGTGAGTAGGGCGTCCCCTACTGGTGCACCACACGGACCGCCATGTGACTGTGCTCGTCTCTTTTTTTTTCACATTAATAGACAAAAATATGATTTCAATAACAAGTATGTTCATTATACTCACATGCCATAATTTATCATCAAAGCATAATCATTACCAAAAATCATTGGTAAAATACAATCTTTCCATGAACATAATCATTTTCAAATATCACTTTAGAAAATATTTTTATGTCAAAATTACACACTTAAGATGGTAAGGAGATCATGCGATGGCAATGGCTATGGCATACACTAGTCATTTATTATTTTCATTTATAAGATTCTTCTTCTTTTTTAAATATTATTTTTCTCTTTCACTAAATAAAGTATAACACCCTCATTTTAAATCCGATTGAAGTGATCTTGGTGTTAATTGAAAGACAAGACAATCCTCTAAAACCCTTATGTTGACCATTTTAGTGAAATCTTAAGTAATCATGGTGTTACTGCACCCTCAAATTCAATGTTATTTCTTCTCAGGTATGTTCAGACCTCTATTTACTAATATGACAATATCTCCCTCATACGAACTCCAATTGAGGTGATTCCAAAGCATAAAAATAGTTAAGACACTTATATACAACTTTCATGTTTATCATTTCTTTAGATTCCTGAATAATTGTACCCAGAAAATCTAAAACAAAAACGATTACATTTACTACCTTGGATTTTAGACAAATTCTGACCTCTACTCATTAGTCAGCCATATTTCCCACAAATGGACTCCAAGTTAAATGATTTCAGAGACTATAGATCTGTCATACATATGTATACATTTATTATGTTAACAATTTCCTTTAATTCCCCATATCATTTACTCAACAAATCAAACACAGAAGCATACTTAACATATTCTTCCCTGGTTAGCTAGTTTCTGACCTCTGCTTACTAATCTGACCATATCTCTCTCATATTGATTCCAATTTGAATGATTACAGTGGATAAAAATTTGGGAGACATATATCTATATTTATCATGTTAAGAATTGCTTTTAAATCCCTACAGATTTATACCAAAAATTCAAACACAGAAGCATACCTAACAAATTCTTCCCTGGATAACCATTTTCTGACAACTACTTACTAATCTAACAATATCTCCCTCATCTGGAGTCAAAATTAAATGATTCTAGTGTTAAAAATTCGTGAGACCTAGATCTACATTTTGCATGTTAACAATTTCTTTTAATTCCTAACCGATTCTTCCCAGAATTTTAAAAATAGAAGCTTCCCTGGTTACTCTGAAATCTAGTTTCCTAACCAAACCTTTCTTAAGGTTTTAGTTCATCATTATATTACGTCCTCTTCCACTTTCTTCCTAAGTTACCTTTAATCATAATCCACCAATTTTTCACCACATTCAAATATACAAAATAGCAGCATAAAATCTTAAAATTTTACCACCCATAGCCATACCTATGCAGAACTTTCCACACCAACTGAAATGTTCAAAACATTCATCATATGCAAAATAACATGTAACATGATATAGTAAAATCCATGACCAATCATCAAAGTAGAAAATATTGTAAATTTCATCAAAGTTCTAAGATCAAAATTCCATATAAATGTTACAAATTTCAAAGCTTCTTTTTTAAAAAAGAGATATTGTTAAACCTACCTAAAGATCTCCCTAGCTCGCTTAGTGAATTTATTTACTGTTTCCTCTTGAAGGAAGTAGCAAGATTCCTCCATTCCCTTAGCTTTTATAGCAGCTTAAATAAGAGAAGGCGGGTGAGTTTTGAACCCTAAGGATAAAGAGAAAAGATGGATTCAAGTATAAATTAAGTTAACTTACCTTCAGTACTTAGTCCTCTAAACTTCTCCTTCCTCTTCTTTCTTCTCTTCTCTTCTCTTTCACTATTTTGCTTACTCTACCTTGCTTATGTTTTTCCACTCCCTCACTTGGATGAAATTATAATGTTATATGGGTGGGTTTTTCTTAAATAAACTATCAAGTGGTTCACCTTTCATAATCATGGGTCTACTTTATCACAATTAGGATGCACTTGATTGTTTTTTGGGGAAAGACAAGTCATGTTCTTGTCTTCCTCTCGCTTAGTCAAGATATGCATAGCAAAAGGAGAGTTGTATTTTGAAAATCATATTAAAATTTTTTTATGACAAGGGACAAGGTCCTTTGATTTAGGGATTCATTTCTTTTTCCTTTTGTCTTAATCAAGTATGACAGGTTTTCCTTTTTAGGTGGCAAATTTCCAGCCCTTGAGTCTCCTTTACTTGGCTAAAATTATTTGTGTAGAATAAGAATGTTTGGTCATAATTCCATGTATTATTACCTACTTGTTGAAATTATGAATGTAGGATATAGATGTTTTGTCCTAATGCCATGTATTATTACCTACTTGTTGAAATTATGAATATAGGAAATAGATGTTTTGTCCTAATGCCATATGACCTAATCTTGATTATTATTACACTACTATTTCCTCACATGATTCTTTTCTTCCCTCCTTAGATTTGGGCTCATTCTTATCCATTTTCTTTGCTTTGGTTGAAATTCTACCTTTCTTAGAGGGCTTAGTCACATTTTCATGGTTTGCGGGCTATTAGTCCAATTTCTATATTCTAGTCCAAGTCTAGGTTTTATTTCTTTATTGGGCTATCCTATTGGCTTGCTAGAAACTCATGTGAGGTTGAAAAAATCTATATGAAGTGTCTGTAGGTGAAAGCCCAATGTATGGGTGAAGATGTTAAACTTAGAAACTCTAACTCTTGAATTAAGAAAAATTACCTAATCCAGTTTTCTTGAAATTTCAAGACCTTGACTTACTTCCCAAAAATTTATCTTCCTTAACCAAGAATTTCATCTCACTTTAGTATGTTATTTCAATATTTTCCTATTAGGTTTTGCTCTCTTTACGTATTCCCTTAATGTTAGAAACATTTTCTATGCATACACATAAGGTGAAGAATTTTTAAGGATTATATTTCCTTAGATATCTAAAAATTGTCTAATAAATTTTATTTCCTTAACTAAATATTTATGTACCTTTATTAATAAAAGAAACGAAATTAGGGATGTTACACATACACTAATATTTTATTATTTTAATTTATAAGATTCTTATTTTTTTTAAAATATTATTGTATCTCTTTATTTTCTTTATTTTTGGCCTCTAGTCACTTTCCTCCTAGTTAAATTATTTTCAACATATGCTCTTATTCATAAAAGCACTTCTTTTACCTATGATCTTTATACATTATTTTCATCAATTTTCCCCAAGGTTTTTTATACATTTTTTATTCTTGGGAATTTATATTTCTTTAAGAATTGAGGCCCAAAATGCATTTTGGATTTCTTGGCTCAAATCTCTTGTCACTGTTTGGTCCATATCTCCTTCATGTGAAATCTGTATTAAGTGATTCCAAAGCCTATGAAAATCCAAGACAATCTTTTAGAACTCTTATGTTTAACATTGTAGCAAAATATTAATAAATATTTGCGTTATTACTCCCTCAATTTCACTATTATTTATTCTCGGGTACGTTCTGACCTTGACTTACTAATAAGATGATATCTCCCTCGTATAGAATCCAAATTAAGTGATTATAGTGGCTAACAATTTGTGAGGCATTTATCTATATTTTTTATGTTAAGAATGTCTTTTAATTCCTTACATATTGCTACCAGAAATTTGAAAACAGAATCTTCCCTAGTTACTCCGAATTCCAGCTTTCTTAGTCTAGCATTTCATAAAGTTATTGTTCCTTCTTTTATTAAGTCCTCTTCCATTTTTCTTCTTAACTTCCATCTAACCACATGTTTGTTCTTTCATAAAATTTTAACTAGATTTCTTACACTTAATTTAACATATTCCATCATTCACTTCTCAAGAAAAACAGAATCAAATCATGCATCATTAAGGGTGTTCTTCAACAGAAATTTCTCATGGTCTTCTTCTAGTTGTTTAAGGCCATACATATTTTATCAACCTCTCCATCAATTTTTACTACATTCAAATATACATAACAGTAGCACAAAAGCCCTAAAATATTGCCACCCATAGCCATAACCATGCAGAAATTTTCATACCAACCTAAGCATTCAAACATCCATCACATGCAAGGTCAACATGTAACATGATATAGCAACATCCATGGCCAATCATCAAGGTAGAAAATTATTACAAATATCATCAAAGTCCCAAATAATGTTACAAAATTTCAATGTTCTTTCAAAAAGAATTTATTGTTAAACCTACCTACAAATCTTCTTTGGCTTACTTAGTTAGCTCTTCCTTTTTTCTTTCCTTTTAAGTGTGGTGAGATTTCCCTTCCCTTTGCCGTTCTAGCAGCATATATGGGAAGAGAAGAGTAATTTTCTAAGCCCTAGATATGAAGAGAAAGAAAGGATTAGGGGAGAGTCTACTACCTAACCTTATGCTCTTGGTTTTTCCTACACTCCCCTAACTTTTTCTCCTACTTTTCCCCTTTCTTGCTCCTGCCTTCTCCTTTGCTCTACTTGGCAAAAATTTCCCCTAATAGAATGGCCAAAGACTTTAAAATTTTAGGTGGTCAAAGGCTTCTAGTTATGAGGTCAATTTCTTATCTTATGGAGCACTCAAAGTAGGTGTCATTTGCTTTACTTGTGGGGCACTCCATAAAATTATCATAATGGCTCATTATGGTTTGTTCTTGTAGTGTACAAAGCCTTGACCTTCACTCCCTCTCCCTTGACCAAAATTATGAACCTAAAAGTAGGGTAGATTTTCTTGCATTTTTGTGATGAGATGAGCTTAAGATAAGTGGGAAAAATCTCCTTAAAACATGGGATTACTTTCTTCTACTTATAGTTCACTCAATGGGGAATGATTATGGAAATATTCATAATTAGATTTTTCAAACTTCCTCACCTCCTTTGTTGGCTGAAATGCATGGTGATGGAGTGGATATTTTGCTTCAAAAATCCATGTGATTATTAGTTTGCTTATGGAACACTCTTGCAATAAATTTTTCCTTAACTTGTAGGACTCACCAAATCTTGCTTATTGTTCATCTCATGTTGGGTAATCTTTGTTACTATTATACTACTATTACATCATGTGACACTATTTTCCTCTTGGATTTGGGCTCCATTTTCCCCATTGGGCTTGGTCTCCCTCTCCTTCCTTGCTTGCTTGGGCCAAAATCTCCACCTAAGAGTAGAGTGATGTGATCTTAATTAAGCATGATATTAATACCTTTAAACTTACTTTTTGTTTAATTTAAGTAAAATATGATTAGTAATTAGCTTAGTTTTGTATTTTGCGTTGTAGGAAAAAAGGAAGAAGAAATGAGAAGAAAAAGATAAGAAATTTATGGAAAAATATTAAATTGTAGTGTTTCCAGACCTTTCAACATTGTTTAGAACATATCTCCCCTATATGAACTCTAATCAAAGCGATTCAAGGCTGATAAAAGATAAACTAATTATCTACAACTTTTATCTTGAATACTTTGTCAAATTTGGGAGATTGCATAGCGTTACAGAGCTCGCAAATTAGAATCATAGTGCAGCAAGATGAATCCTGACCTTTGGTCACTAATTTTGGATTATCTCCTTCAATTTAGATCTGATTAAGGTGATTCCAGCGCCTATGGAAATAAGAGACAGAGAGCTACAAATTTTTTGTTCGAAAATTCAAAAAATTCTATAATTTTTGGGGTTCTGCGGTGCCGCATCATTGCAGATTCGAAGGGCCCCAGGCATTGGTTACCCAAAAGCACCAGGGGCTATGGCACTTGTGCGTCAGAACCAGAGTGCCCTGACGCTAGCTCAAGCACCGTGGCACTTTGTTAGTCAATTTTTGAAGTGCCAAGACACTCGCCACTGCACCAAAATGCTGAGATCACGAGTTTCAGGGTTTTTTTTTAACTCCAAATGAATCCTAATAGACCGAGATTTGACCTGGAAACAATCCTACTTCATTGTGGAGCAACCAATCTATAAAAAGGGAAGAAAGAAAGCATCGGGGAGGAATTTAATGATTCTAGCTCTTAATTACCTTCTTTAATTCTTGTTTAGATTTTCTTATGGCCCTGCGGGACTGATTTATTTTTAGTTTGTAGAGGAAAATTGAAACCTTAAGGGATCGTTATGCATTGTGAGATTTGGAATATATTTCATTAATTCAATCTTAACTGGGTATTGATTATTCATCTACTCTTATCTTTTCTTAATGCTTATACATATAATTACTGGGAAGGCTTACTAGTATATTGTCTGTTTTAATCTACTGCTGAATTAGGTTTTGAACAAAGTTTTCATTAAGCAAATATGATTAAAGATTTAGGATTATAATTCATTAACCCTATGATGAATGATGAACTAAATTAAATATAACCGATGTGTTTATATTTATTTAGCTCTATCAGTTTCTCTTGTTCTTCATACAATTAATATGTTAGACTTTACCGATGTGCTAAAGAATATCTTATTAATTAGGGTTTAATTGGTGCGATTGTTATCAATTTACTAGGCTTAAGGAGGAATAGGGATAGAATCCCCATGGTAGATATTTGATTTAAAATTGATGATATTGTCAATGATCAATGCAATCCCCTGACGGTGGATATTGACCGAAACCAACACCTCTTCATTAATTACTCTCTTAATTACTTTCATTATTGGTTGCTTTGTTATTTACAATTATCAAAATCCCCATTTTCTCAATCACATAAGGTAATTCCAGTCTTTGTGGGATCAACCTTTACTTTCACTATGACAGGTTAGTTTTGAGGTAAGGTATCAATTTGGGTTTACCGAGGACAGTACGCACCAAATTTTGGCGCTATTTTCGGGGTCTATGTCTATTACCTTTTGTGATTTTGATTTTGATTTATGCTTGTGATTCGATTTGCTAATTCTTAAGATTTATAGTTCAATCTAGATATTGAAAAATCTTTTCACAGGCATAGAAGAGAACTTCAAAAGGACATTCATCAGGAGAAGGTGGAAGTAATCATGGCCGGACACCCCACTCTAAAGGAGCTTGCAGCTCCAGATCTACACCATCATCCTTTATGCATTACTTTTCCTAACGTTGATGAAAACATTAATTTTGAATTAAAATCAGGACTGATTCATCTCTTACCTAATTTTCATGGTCTTGTAGGTGAAGAGCCACATAAACACTTGAAGGAATTCCATGTGGTGTGTACCAGTATGAAGCCCCCTGGAGTAACAGATGAACAAATTAAACTCAGGGCTTTCCCTTTTTCCTTAAGAGACTTAGCCAATGATTGGCTGTATTATTTACCATCTGGCACTATTACTACTTGGAATGAGATCAACACATTATTTTTAGAGAGATATTTTCCTGCATTTATAGCCGCAAATATAAGAAACAAAACATGCGCCATTAGGCAATTATATGGAGAGACACTTTATGAGTATTGGGAGAGGTTTAAAAAGCTTTGTGCAAGCTACCCACATCATCAAATTAGTGAGTAGCTATTGATTCAATACTTTTATGAAGGTCTTTTGTAGGGAAACAAGAGTATGATAAATGCAGCTAGTGGAGGAGCACTAGTAGATAAGACTCCTACAGCAACCAGAATTCTAATATCAAACATGGCTGCCAATTCTAAACAATTTGGTGTTAGGCATGATTCTCTAGTTCAATATGCCCATGAGGTAAGTAATTCTGACCTTTAGCAACAAATATATGAGATTACATCTTTTGTACGAAAAATTGCTACAAGTACACCGTAGGAAGTGAAAATCTATAGAATATGTTCAGAAAAGAGGCACCCAACTGATATGTTCCCTGCACTTCAAAAAGAATCCACAGAACAAGCTAATGCTGTAAGAGGTTTCCTAGGACAACCAAAAAGGAATGATCCTTATGCTAATTCATATAATCTAGGATGGAAGGATCATCCCAATTTCAGGTATGGAAATGCACAAAATAGACTTGTAGAACAAATTTTTCAGCATAATCAACAAGCCTATTATCCAAGACAAAATACATCTCAGGATAACCAGGTATGTACTTCTTCAGAAGATATTGTTAAATCTCTTACACATAGCACTCAGTAATTTTAGCAAGACACAAGAGGTAGTATTCAAAGTCTGGCAAATCAGATGGGCCAATTAGCAACCACAGTTAGCATATTAGAGGCTTAAAATTGAGGTAAGTTACCCTATCAAACTGTGGTAAACCCAAGGGAAATCGTAAGTGCGATCATGCTACAAGGTGATAAAGAAGTTAAGATCCCAATGTAAGAGGTACATGCACCAATTGTGTAAGAGGAAGAAAAGAATAATGCAACCATGACAGATAAGCATCCAAAAGTTAAGTCTGTACATTTATTTGAATATGAATCTACACCTCCCTTTCCTGAAGCTCTAAAGGAAAATAGGATGAATGAGAGAACTTCTGCATTATATGATACCTTTAGAAAGTGTGAGGTGAATCTTCTTCTTTTAGATGTAATCAGTTAGGCCTTGCTATGCCAATTTCTTAAGAGAATTACACACCCAACAGAGGAAGCAGAAGTTGAAAGGAGTTGAGAAAGTAAAAGTAGGTGAGCATGTTTCTACAATTATTTAGAGAAAACTCCCTACAAAATGCAAGGAACCAGGTATGTTTTCTATTCCCTACTCTATAGGCTATATTACATTTAAAAAAGGCCATGTTGGATCTAGGAGCATCTATTAATGTCATGCCATACTCTGTTTATGCATCTTTAGCACTAGGACTTTTGAAAGAAACTAGTGTTATAGTTCAATTGGCTGACAAATCTAATACCCTTCCTGAGGGTGTGGTTGAGGATGTTTTAGTACAAGTTGGGGACCTAATTTTTCTTACTGATTTTTATGTACTTAATATGGAGAGTGGGGATCAAACCACTCCAATTTTATTAGGGAGACCATTCCTAAAAACATCTAAGGCCATAATAGATGTTCACAGTGGCACTCTGACAATGGAATTTGAAGGAAAAATTATGAAATTCAGTAGTTACAGTGCTATGAAAGATCTTACTGCCTATACGGTTGATATGGTAGATTCTATAGCACATGATGTTGAGCCTTTAGAGACAAAGGTTGAGAAATCAGCCTTGATTGTTCACTTACAGGAGAATAATGAAGAAGCTCCAAAAGTGCAGCAAACAAGTAAGGATACCTCAATAACAAATTCTAATGCAAGTACACCTATTTTGTAGGATCCTAGATCAAATCACTCACTTCTTCCCAAACACCTGAAATACTTGAAAGTTAGGGGTGCACCACCTATTATAGTTGCCAAGAATCTAAGTGCTAAAAAAGAAGAGGCATTGATGCATATTCTTCAAGAAAAAGGAAATACCATTACAAAAACAATAGCAAACCTTAAAGGCATAAACCAAAATGTAGAGTTGCATCAAGTTCTAGAAATCAAAGAGGTTAGACCTCACAAAGGTAAGAAATCTCTCCCTTGGTCAAGACCCCTTGTTATTACTAATGTGATTACTTGTCATGCAGTAGAATTTCAAGGCTTGAATTAGTCTATAAAATTTCAAATTAAAGTAGACATCAAGGATCCTCCATGAATGACATCATGAGCTATAAGTCGAGCCAATGACATTAAACAAAGGAGCTTATTGGGAGGCAAGCCAACATAATCTTAAAAATAAAACAAATTCAGGGTTCAATAATGCAACACGCTCATTCTACCCCAAACAAATTCAAGGAAGTCTACTTAACTCATATGTTTTCATATATCCTTTCCTACTCTTATCTTTTTTTTACATTGAGGACAATGTAAAGTTTGAGTTTGGGGGTGGAAGTATATTTTTCTGAATAATTGTGACCCTATTTTGAGCATCAATTTTATGATTTTCACTATTAATGCACTTTTATTACGTTTAGCAAGTTGAGTGATTGTGTGAATGCTTCAATTTATGTTTTGGGATGTTAGGCACAACCAACAGTCAATGATATGACTATCCAAACTTTTTTAGCTCTTGAAAAATGTAGAAAATTCATGGTTGTGTGTAATTTTATCCCTTTTGCAATTTATTACTTTTGACTTTAGAATCCTAAAATATTTTTGCACAATAACTTTGGGCATTCAATTTATCTTTTACTTAGAGAAGGTTTATATAATTCAAAAATATTTCAAGATCTCAACATGATTCTAGAACTTATTTGAATGCTGCTTAAGGCGAAATCCTAAGTGAATACTATTATTTAGGAGATAATTTAGGCATTATTTGAGAGATTCAACCTTTCCAACGTAACCCAAGCAATGAAATATCCTTAGTTCCACTATTTTGAGCTTAATGAACTTTTCCTTCTAAAAACCACAAATGAGCTGAAAGCCAAATTTTGTATGAATATCCTTATTTTTTATCCTATTCACTGACTTTGTAACATCCCTAATTTTGTTTGTTTTACTAATAAAGGTACATAAATATTTAGTTAAAGAAATAAAATTTATTAGACAATTTTTAGATATCTAAGGACATATAATCCTTAGAAATTCATCACCTTATGTGTATGCATAGAAAATGTTTCTAACATTAAGGGAATAAGTAAAGAGAGAAAAATCTAATAGGAAAAATTTGAAATAACATACTAAAGAGAGGCGAAATTCTTGGTTAAGAAAGATAAATTTTTGGGAAGTAAGTAAAGGTCTTAAAATTTCAAGAAGATTGAATTAGGGTAATTTTTCCTAATTCAAGAGCTAGAGTTCCTAAGTTTAACATCTCCACCCAAACATTGTGTTTCACCTATGGACACTTCATATAGAATTTTTCCATTTCACATGAGTTTCTTGCAAGCCAATAGGATAGCCCAAGCAAGAAATAAAACATAGACCTGGACTAGGATATAGAAATTGGATCGATAGCCCACAAATAATGAAAATGTGACCACGCTCTCCATGAATGGTAGAATTTCAGTCAAAGCAAAGAAAATAGGTAAGAATGAGCCTAAATCCAAGAGGAAAAAATAAGAATCATGTGAGGAAATAGTAATGTAATAATAATCAAAATTAGGTCACATGGCATTAGGACAAAACATCTATATCCTACACTCATAATTTCAACAAGTAGGTAATAATACATGGCATTATGACAAAACATCCTTATCCTACACAAATAATTTTAGCCGAGCAAGGGAGATTCAGGGGCTGGAAATTTGTCACCTAGAAAGGCAAACCTATCATACTTGAGTGAGACCAAAGAAAAAGTAAATGAATCCCTAAATCAAAGGGACCTTGTCCCTTATCTTAAGAATATTTTATCATAATTTTTAAAATACAAATCTCCTTTTTCTATGCATATCTTGACTAAGGGAGAGGAAGACAAGAACATGAGTTGTCTTTCTCCAAAAAATAACCAAGTTCATCCTAATTGTGATAAGGTAGACCCATGATTATGAGAGGTGAAAAACTTGATAGTTTATTTAAGCAAAACCCACCCTTATAAAAATATAATGTCGTCCAAGTGAGGGAGAGGAAAAATATAAGCAAGGTAGAGTAAGGAAAGGAGAGAAATAGAGGAGAAGAGAGGAAGGAGAAGTTTAGAGGACTAAGTACTCAAGGTATGTTAGCTTAATCTCTACTTGAATCATTCTTTTCTTTTCATCCTTAGGGTTCAAAACTCACCCTCCTTCTCTTATTTAAGCTACTAGAAAAGCTAAGGGAAGGGAGGAATCTTGCTATTTCCTTCAAGAGGAAACAAGAAAAAGAATTACCTAAGTGAGCTAAGGAGATCTTTAGGTAGGTTTAACAATATCTCTTTTTGAAGAAAAGCTTTGAAGTTTGAAACATTTATATGAGATTTTGATATTAGAACTTTGATGAAAATTATAATAATTGCTACTTTGATGATTGGTCATGGATGTTGCTATATCATGTTACATGTTATCTTGCATATGATGATTGTTTTGAACATTTCAGTTGGTGTGAAAAGTTCTGCATAGGTATGGCTATGGGTGGCAAAATTTTAGGAGTTTTATGCTACTATTTTGTATATTTGAATGTGGTGAAAAATTGATAGAATATGATTAGATGTAAATTGGGAAGAAAATGGAAGAGGACATAACATAATGATGAACTAAAACCTTAGGAGAGGTTTGGTTAGGAAACTGGATTTTGGTGTAACCAGGGAAGCTTCTGTTTTTGAAATTCTGAGAAGAATTGATTAGGAATTAAAAGAAATGGTTAACATGAAAAATGTAGATCTATGTCTCACGGAATTTTAGCCATTAGAATCACTTAGTTTAGAGTCCAGATAAGGGGGATATTGTTCGATTAGTAAGCACTGGTCAGAAAATTGTTAACCAGGGAAGAATCTGTTAGGTATGCTTCTTGTTTTGAATTTTCGGGATAAATTTGTAGGTAATTAAAAGAAATACTTAACATGATAAATATAGATATATGTCTCACATATTTTTATCTACTGGAATAACTTAATTTGGAGTTCAGATGAGGGAGATATTATCCGATTAGTAAGAAGTGGTCGAAAAATGGTTAACCGGGGAAGAATCTGTTAGGTATGCTTTTGTGTTTGAATTTCTGGGATAAATATGTAGGGAATTAAAAGAAATTATTAACATGATAAATATAGATATATGTCTCAATAATTTTTATCCACTAGAATAATTCAAATTGGAATCAACATGAGGGAGATATGATCAGATTAGTAAGCAGAGGTCAGAAACTAGCTGACCAGGGTAAGTATGCTTTGGTGTTTAAAATTATGGGAAAAAATCTGTAGGGAATTAAAGGAAATTTTTAACATAATAAATATAGATAGATGTATCACAGACTTAATTTGGAGTCCATACGAGGGAGATACGAATGATTTATAAGTAGAGGTCATAATCAGTCTAGAATCCAGGGTGGTAAATGTAAGCATTTTTGTTTTTAATTTTTTTGGGAATACTTAGTAAGGAATTTGAAGAAATGATAAACATGAAACTTGTATATAAGTGTCTCAGATTTTTATAGGCTTTGGAATCACCACAATTAGAGTTCGTATGAGAGAGATATGGTCAGATTAGTAAGTAGAGGTCTGAACATACCCGAGAAGAAATAATATTGAATTTGAGGGAGTAGTAACATCACGATTACTTAAGTTTTCACTAAAATGTTCAACATAAAGGTTTTATAGGACTGTCTTATCTTTCAAATGACACCAAGATCACCTCAATCGGTTTTAAAATGAGGGTGGTATGCTCTGTTTAGTGAGAGAGGAAAATAATATTTAAAAAAGAAGAAGAATCTTAAAAATGAAAATAATAAATGACTAGTGTATGCCATAACCTTTTCCATTGCATGAACTCCTTACCATCTTAAGTGTGTAATTTTGACATGGAAATATTTTATAAAATGATATTTGAAAATGATTATGTTCATGGCAAGATTTTATTTTACCAATGATTTTTGGTAATCATTATGCTTTGATGATAAATTATGGCATGTGAGTATAATGTACATACTCATTATTGAAATCATATTTTTGGCTATTAACATGAAAATAAAAGAAAAGAGATGAGCACGATCATATGGCGGTCCGTGTGGTGCACCAGTCGGGGTGCCTTACTCACGGCTATGATTATGTTAATGAGAAAAGAAAGAGAAAGTGTGCTATGTCGGACGAAGCAAGAAAAGTCTATACCGGAGAGTAGAAAGTACTCACCCTGACCGGGGTAGCTTGATATGAAAATAAGTTGATAGTCATCCTATGGTATTCTGAAAATAGTTTTTCATCCAATACTGCCAATACATGTCATTTCTATATGATTTTCATGTGCATAGATAAAGTGCATTCATGTAACCTAAGATATTTTCTATAGCTTATACAAATGAAAATGACATGATGATCTATATTATTGATAATTATGATTTATTGTTGAACCTATTTGGAGTTAATTCTCACTATATTTCCATATCATGTTCGGAGGACTAGATATATAGATATTCTCTATGATCGGCTTTTAGCATACGTTGGGTCGATTTGGCTAAGATTTCGGTGATGGTGCAACCACCCGCACCTGTATCCTCGGAACTAGCGCATATGGATGAATAAAATGTACACATATATGTGTTTGATTTGTGTAAGGATGTTGTTAATTAATGATATGCAAACCATAATTATGCTTGGTTAAATTAACTGAATGTTATTATGAGTTAAATAGTTAGAAGTAAAGAGGTAACGACTTCATGGGATTTTAAAATATATATATAAAGAAAAATGGAGTTGTTACACACTCCATGATTATTTTTCTAAATATGTTTTTTGTAGAGCTTTATTTACAAAAGGGTGGAAGGGTGGAGCAAGGAAAAGAAAATAATTATGCAAAGGAAAGAGAAGAAAAATCCAAAGAGGATAAAAGCAAATGCTGTGGGTGAAAGAAAAAAAATTAGAGAACCAAGGAAAATGATAGATTAAATTCAATTAAAGCAAGAAAATGAGTGTGTGTGTGTGGGGGGGGAATCTCCCTAAATTTAAAAATGGCTCAAGAGATCATATTTAATCATGTGGTGCTTGGTGATTGAGCCTAAATCTGTATCCTTTATCCTACCTTATACTCTGGCCACATTTCAAGCTAAATAAAGTCCTATTGATCCTAGAGGTAGTTTTGGCCTACATTAGTAGAGAATGGCATGAAGAATAATCATATGGAAATCATAAACCAATTAGAGATTTACAACGAAAATTTTGGGATATATAAACTCATCCATGTAAAAGGGAAATTTTTAACCCAAGAACACACACACGCACTAAGGATTTAGAAGAATAAAATAATGGATTGTATTTATGTTAATCTTGTGCATCATTTTGAGCTTCCAAAATTTTTCTCGAGTATACTTTCATGTTATGAGGCAAAATTTTGGTAAGGCTAACACTCACTACATATATTGATTGGTGTTTTTCGTCGTTATAAATTATTTTGCTTGAGGACAAGCAAAAGGTTGAGTGTGGGGTATTTGATGTAATCTTAATTAAGCATGATATTAATACCTTTAAACTTAATTTTTGTTTGATTTAAGTAAAATATGATTAGCAATTAGCTTAGTTTTGTTTTTTGTGCTGTAGGGACAAAGGAAGAAGAAAAGAGAAGAAAAATAAAAGAAATTCATGGAAAAATGATGAATTGCAGTTATTCCAGACCTTTCAGCATTGATTAGAATATATCTCCCCCATATGAGCTCCAATCAAAGTTATTGAAGTGGATATGCAAAGATAAAATGATTATCTACAACTTTTATGTTTAACACTTTGTCAAATTCGAGAGATTTCATAGCGTTACAGAGCTCGCAAATCAGAATCATAGTGTAACAGGATGAATCCTGACCTTTGGTCACTAATTTTGGCATATCTCATTCAATTTAGATATGATTTAGGTGATTCTAGTGGCTATCGAAAGAAGAGACATACAGATACAACTTTCATGTTTGGTTCTTTGGCAAATTCTAGAATTTTTTGGGTTCCATGGCGCTACATCATTGTCGAATTGGAGGGCCACAACCCTCCCTAGTGTGCCGTAGTGTTGGCTGCCCAAAAACACTGGGGGCCATGGTGCCCAAGCATTAGAAATAGAGCCCCCATTCTAGATCAAGCACTATGGCACCTCGTTAGTCAGTTTTTGAAGCACCGCGACACTCACCATCGTACCAGTATGCTGAGATCATGAGTTTTAGGGGTTTTAAACTCCAAATGAAGCTCGATAGGCTGAGATTTGACTTGGAAACAACCCTACTTCATTGAGAAGCAACCAATCTATAAAAATGGAAGAAAGGAAGCATCGAGGAGGAATTTAATGATTCAAGCTCTTAATTACTTTCTTTAATTCTTGTTTAGATTTTCTTATGGCCCTGCGAAGCTGATTTATTTTTAGTTGATAGAGGAAGATTGAAACCTCAAGGGATCGTTATGCATTGTGAGATTTGGAATATATTTTATTAGTTCAATCTTAACTGGGTATTGATTATTCATCTACTCTTCTCTTTTCTTAATGATTATTCATATAATTGCTAGGAAGGCTTACTAGTATATTGTTTTTTTAATCTACTGCTGAATTAAGTTTTGAACAAAGTTTTCATTACTGTATTCATGAAGCAAATAGGATTAAGGATTTTGGATTATAAATCATTAATCCTATGACGAATGATCAACTAAATTAAATATAACCGATGTGTTTATATTTATTTAGCTCTATCAGTTTCTCTTGTTCTTCATACAATTAATAGGTTAGACTTTACCGATGTGTTAAAGAATATCTTATTAATTAGGGTTTAATTGGTGTAATTTTTATCAATTTACTAGGCTTAAGGAGGAACAAGGATAGAATCCTAATGGTAGATATTTGATTTAAGATTAATGATATTGTCAATGATGAATACAATCCCTTGATGGTGGATATTGACCGAAACCAATGCCTCTCGTATTAATTACTCTCTGAATTACTTTCATTATTGGTGGCTTTGTTATTTACAATTATCAAATTCCCCAATTTTTCAATCACATAAGGTAATTCCAGTCTATGTGGGATCAACCCTTACTCATACTACTACAGGTTAGTTTTGAGGTAAGGTATCAAGTTAGGTGTACCAATGACAGTACGCACCACAGAGGCTTGGCTTACCTTCACTTGGTTTGGGTTATTGGACCATCCTCTTCATCCTAGTCCAATCCTATGCCATGACTCGTTATTGGGCTCTCGATGTGATTTGCCAATAATTCGTTTAGTTGGAAAAATTCTAGTTGAAGTGTCCTAGGTGGAGGTCCAATGATTTAGCGGGTTTAGCTCTTCCTTGCCTAAGAATTTCGCCCCCCTAGGATATTATGTTTCTAATGTCTTTGACCCCTTAATTTCTCTCCTAATATCATAATAGTTCTCCCTATGCTTATGTATAATATTAAGATTGCTAAGGCATAACTTATATTAAATATTTATCTTTATTATTTATTCCTCTTAATTTAAAGAAATTTACATGTCTTAATAATAAATGAAAATTAGGGATGTTACACATATACTCTTCTTCTCCAAGATTGCTCATAAGATTGCTAGGAGGTCTACTAGTATATTGTTTGTTTCAATCTACTATAGAATCATATTTCGAACAAAGTTTTCATCATTGTGATTTAAGAGGCAAATAGGATTAATAATTGTATGATTATGAATTATTAACCTATGGTGAATGATTAACTAGATTAAATACAGTCGATGTGTCTGTATTGTTTAGCTCTATTAGTGGCTCTAATTTTTCATGCAGTTAATAAGTTGAATTTTACTGATTGGCTAAGGTTGATTGTTAATTAGGGTTAGTTTTGGTGATCGTCATCAATTAACTATATCTAAGGAGGAATAGGGATAGCATTCCAATGGTAGATATTTAATATAGAATTGATTATATTGTCAATGATCAATGTGATTCCCTGATGGTGGATATCAATCAAAACCAATTCTTTCATCATTAATCACTTTCTTATTTTGTTATTTACGATCATTCTCTGTTTACTTTGTTAATTTACTTACAACACTCAAATGCCTTTCATTCTATTTCACGAAAGGTAATACTAGTCTATGTGAGATTGACCCTTACTCCCACTGCTACAGGTAGTATTGAGGCAAGGTATTTATTATATTTGGTGTACTTGTTACAGTACCCACCAAATTTTGGCTCTACTACTAGGGAATGTACCTTATTATTGTAACATACCTAATTTTTATTCTTTTATTAATAAAGAAATATAAATATTTAATTAAGGAAATAAGAGAAGAATAAAGACTTATTAAACAATTTTGATAGATATTTAAAAGAATATAAGTTTTAAAAATTCTTCACCTTATGTGTATGCATAGAGAATTTTTCTGACATTAGGGAGAAAACCTAAGAGGAAAAATTATAAATAACACCTTAGAGAGGAGAAAAATTCTTAAGTAAGGAAAATTAATTTTTGGAAGCAAGTAAAGGTCTTGAAATTTCAACAAGATTGGATTAGTAGAATTTTTCTTAATTCAAGAACTATAGTTCCTAAGTTTAACACCTCACCTCATACATTTGAGGCTTCACCTATGGAAAATTCATGTAGAGTTTTTCACCTGACATAAGTGTTTGGCAAGCCACATGGATGGCCCAATTGAGAGACATGACATAGGCTTAGACTATGATGGAAAGGTTGGGCCAATAGCCTAAAATCTATGAAAGTGTGGAAAATCCTAACATCTTGGATGGGAATTTTGTCCAAGGTAAGAAAAATGGGCATGAGGAGCCAAAAATCAAGAGGAAAAATGGAAGCCATGTGATGTAATAGTAGTGTAATAGTAAGCGATGATTACTCATTATGGAATATACAATAGGTAAGATTTAGGAACTCCAACAAGTTAGGGAAATACTATTATATGAGTGCTCCATAAGCAAGCATTTTTGTCACATGGCTATGAGGTAAAATCATCCATACCCTACACATATAATTTTGGCCAAGCAAGGAGGAAAGGAAGGGTTGGAAATTTGCCACCAAAAAATGAATTTAATGAGCCTTTGAGTGAGCCAAAAGAAAGGGGAAATGAATCCTAAAACTTGAGGAGATCTTTCCACTTGTGTTAAGCCCATCTCACCATGAATTTAAAACACCAAATCCCCCATTTTACTGTGCATATCATGGCTAAGAGAGAGGAAGGGCAGACCAAGATGTTGCCTCCCGCAAGAAGCAACCCTATGGACACTAATGATGACATTATGGAATGCCCACAAGTAAGCAAGAAAACCATGATTATGAGAGGCTGACCACTTGAAATTTTTAACCAAAAACCACCCTTAGCACATGAGAATTTTGGCCAACTGAGGAAAAGGGAAAAATAGAAGCAAGGTAGAGGGAAGAAAGGAGAGAAAGAGAGAAGAAAGGAAAGAAGAAGAAGAAGTCTAAAAAACTAAGTTCTCAAGGTAAGTTAGCATAACCTCCATTTAAATCCATCTTTTCCCTTCATCCTTGGTGTTTAAAACTTACCCTCTTTGTCTTATTCTAGCTGTTGGAAAAGTCTAGGAGAGGGAAGAGTCTCGCCACTTCCTCTAAAGTAAAAATAAGAAAGAGAACTCACTATGTGAGTTATGAAGATTTATAGGTAGATTTAACAATAAATTCTTTTGAAAGAACATTGAACTTTTGTAACATTATTTGGGACTTTGATGATATTTGTAATAATTTGATACTTTGATGATTGGCCACGGATGTTGCTATATCATGTTACATGTTAATCTTGCATGTGATGGATGTTTGAACACTTATGTTGATGTGGAAATATCTGCATGGGTATGGCTATGGGTGGCAAAATTTTATGGATTATGTGCTGTTATTATGTACATTTGAATGTGGCAAAAATTTATGGAAGATGATTAGGTTGATAAAATAAATATGGTCTTAAACACCTAGAAGAAGACCATGAGAAAGTTTTGTCAAAAATCAACCTTATTGAAACATGATTTGATTCTATCTTCTTGAAGAAGTGGATGATGGAATATGTTAAAATAAGTAAGAAATATAATTAAAATATTGAAATGAGCAACCCTATGGTTAGTTGGAAATTAGGAAGTAAAATGGAAAAGGACTTAATAAAAGAACGAACTATAACTTTAGGAAATGCTAGACGAAGAATGCTGGAATTTGGTGTAACCATGAAATCTTCTGGGAGAAATATGTAAGGAATTAAAAAAATAGTTAACATTAAAAATGTAGATATATTTCGCACGAAATTTTAGCCACTGGAATCACTTACATTTAGGGAGATCTAGTCTGATTAGCAAGCGGAAGTTAGAACGTACCCGAGAAAAAATAACAATGAAATTTAGGGATTAATAACAATAGGATTTATTAATATTTTGCTCAAACTTTTAGCATAAGAGTTTTAAAGGATTTTTTAGCTCTCTTGAGGCTCTGGAATAAGTTAATTTAGAGTTCAAATGAAGGAGATATATGCCAAGCAATGATAATAAAAGGAGGTATTAAAAACTTTTAGAAAGATTGATGAAAAATAGTGTATAAAGATCATAGGTAAAAGATGTGATTTTATGAACAAAAGCATATGTTGAAAATAATTTAAGTAGGAGAAAAGTTACTAGAGGCTAAAAAGAAAAAAGAAAAAAAGAGATAAAATAATATTTAAGAAAGAAGAAGAATCTTATAAATAAAAATAATAAAGGACTAATGTATGTCCTAGCTATTTCCATTGCTTGAATTCTTTACCATCGTTTGTATGTGATTTTTGGCATGATTATGTTTTGTAAAAATTATTATTTTTTCAAATAATTATGCTTTGATGAGCTATTGTGCCATATGGGCATAACAGGCATATTTGTTATTGAAATCATTTTTTGGCTATTGATGTGAAAAGAAAATAAAAGAGATGAGCATGGTCACAAGGCAGTCCGTGTGGTGCATTGGTAGGGGATGCCATACACATGGCTATGATGATTATGATGATAAAAAAATAATGACGAGAAAAGAAAGAGAAAGTGTGCCATGTCAGTTGGAGCTAGAAAGATCGTATCAGAGAGTAAAGAATACTCACCGTGACCGGGGCAGCTCGAAATGAGATTAAGTTGATAATCATCTTATGATAAAACTGTGATTTTCTTGACATGCCATGCTTTTAAATAGTTGATCTTGTCCTTGATATTTGAAATGATTATACATGCCCATAATATTATGAAAATAAATACTCATGTCATACATACTATTGCTCCATGATTTTCATGTGCATAGATAAAGTGCATTCATGTGGCCTGATATATTTTTGTTGTAGCTTATGTAGCTAAACATAATATGATGACTGATATTAATGATGAATATGATTTATTGTTTAACCTACTGGGATTCAATTCTACTATATTTTTATGTTATGTTTAGATAATTACATATGCAGGATTTCACCATGACTCTTGTTTTTGCTATACGATGGATCGAGTTGCCCTACTTTGGGCAAATACTGATTATATGTGATGTGTCCATGGTGAATGTGATTAAGATTTCGGTGGAGGTGCCGCCACTAACACCTGTATACCCAGAAGTAGTCAAAATGGATGAATAGGACGTATATATATATATATATATATATATATATATATATATATATATATATATATATATATATATATATATCGTTGATTTTTTTTGTATGAGTACTTTTGACTAACCTTACCCAGAAGCTAATTGTATTTTTTTGACATAGTGTTCGGTGTCCATCCTACTTTTGACATGTTTTAGGCAACACCCGAATACTAATGATGTGTATATAAACTCAGAATATCGTCAATGTTCATGGTAGACCTTAATCTTTAATTATGCTTGGTTAAATTAATTGAATATTATGAAAAGAAAATAGGTAATGACTTTATGGGTTTATATGTAACAACTCCATTTTTAAAAAAAAAATATATTTGTAAAGTCTCATGAAGTCATTACCTCTTTACTACTAACTATTTAACTCATATTGACATTCAATTAAATTAACCAAGTATAATTAAGGTTTATGGTATACCATTAACATTAATACAATTATGGGTTCACATATACATCATTAATTAAAAATGCCAGTACGAAAGTCAAACACATATATGTCTACATCTTATTCATCCATATTGAATAGTTTCGGGGATACAGGTGCGAGTGGTTGCAACTTCACTGGGATCTTAGCCAACTTGACCCAACGTATGCTAAAAGCCGGTCATAGAGAGAATCTGCATCTTTAGTCTTCAAACCATGATATGAAAATTTAGTGAGAATTAAATCCCAGTAGGTTCAAAAATAAATCATAATTATTATAAATATAGCTCATCATGTCATGTTCATCTGTATAACCTACAGCAAATGTCTTAGGTCACATGAACACACTTTATCTATGCACACGTAAATCATACAGTAATGACTTGTATGGCATGAATAACTATTTTTAGAATATCATATGATGGCTATCAACTTATTTTCGTATCAAGTTACCTTGGTTAATGTGAGTACTTTCTACTCTCCAGTATTAGCTTTTTTCACTCTGTCTGACATGGCACACTTTCTCTTTCTTTTCTTAATAGCATAATCATAGCCATGAGTAGGGCATCCCCTACTAGTGCACCACATGAACTACCATGTGACTATGCACGTTTCTTTTCTTTTCACTGTAATAGCCAAAAATATGATTTCAATAACAAGTATGTTCATTATACTCACATGCCATAATTTATCATCAAAGCATAATAATTACCAAAAATCATTGGTAAAAAGCAATCATGCCATGTCTAACAACCTTTTTTATTATTATACAATATAGAGTTTACATACACGTCATTAATCAAAACGTACGTACAACAAAATCAAACACATAAATAACTACATCTTATTTATTCTGGTTGACCAATTCCGGAGATATAGGTGCGGGTGGTTGCACCTTCAACGGGATCTGAACCAACTCGACCACAAACATATTATTTGATTCTAGGATCTGCCTAACATAAAGTAACTCGATCCAACGTATACTAAAAGCCAGAGCCATAGAAAAATCTGCATAACTAATTTTCTGAACATGATATGGAAATATAGTGAGAATTAAATCCTAGTAAGTTCAACAATAAATCATCATCAATATAGCTCATCACGCCATGTTCAGCTGTATAAACTACAGTAAATATCTTTGGTCACATGAATGCACTATATCTATGCACATAAGAATCGTACAGTAATGACATGTATGATAGGATTAATGATTTTCAGAATATCATATGACGACTATCAATTTATTCTCATATCAAGCTACCTTGGTCAGGGTGAGTATTTTCTACTCTTCGGTATGGGCTTTTTTCGCTCCATCCGACATGGCACACTTTCTCTTTCTTTTCTCATTAACATATTCATAACCATTGGTAGGGTGTCCCCTACTGGTGCACCACACGAATTTCCATGTGACCGTGGTCATTTCTTTTTTTTTCATAATGATAGCCAAAAATATGCTTTCAATAACAAGTATGTTTATCAAAATATAACTATTACCAAAAATCATTGGTAATCATGCAATGAATATAACCATTTCAAATATCACTTTATAAAATATTTCCATGTCAAAATTTCACACTCAAGATGGTAAGAAGTTCATACAATGGCAATGGCTATGGCATATACTAGTCATTTATTATTTTCATTTATAAGATTCTTTTTTTTTTAAATATTAATTTTATTTCTTTATTTTCTTGATGCAGGTTTTCATCTTATCTAACCTTCTCTTACTAATCAGAGCATAACTCCCTCAATTTAACTCTGATGTAGGTGATCTTGGTGTCAATATCAAGATAAAAAAATTATCTAAAACTATTATGTTGAATAATTTAGAGAAATATTAAGAAATAAAGGTTATATTACTCCCTCAATGTATAGGTTATCTCTTCTTGGATAGGTTCTGACCTCTACCTACTAATTTGTCCATATCTCTCTCATAAGAATTCCAAATTAAGTTATTCCAGTGGCTACAAATCCGTGCCACATATAACAATAATTTTTATGTTAATCATTTATTTTAATTCCCTACAGAAAGTTCCCAGAAATTAAAACACAGAAGCTATCCTAAAATATTCTTCCTTGATTAACCAATTTCTGACAATTGCATACTAATCAGACCATATCTACCTCATACAGACTCTAAATTGAGTGATTCTAGTGGCTAACAATCTGTGACACATATAGCTATAATTCTTATGTTAACCATTTATTTTAATTCCCTATAGAAGATTCCCAAATATTAAAACACAGAAGCTATCCTAACATATTCTTCCCTGATTAACTATTTTCTGACCACTGCTTATTAATCAGACCATATCTACCTCATATGGACTCCAAATTGAGTGATTCTAGTGGCTACATATATGTGAGACATAGATCTACATTTTTCATGTTAACCATTTGTTTTAATTCCTTACTAATTGTTCCCAGAATTTTAAAAATTGAAGCTTAAAAGTTTTGCCACCCATAGCCATACCTATTGAGAACTATCGTCACTAGCCTAAGTATTGAAACATAAAAACTATGTAACATGATATAGAAACATCCATGACCAATCATCAAAGTTCTAAGATCAAAATCTCATATAAATATTATAAGTTTCAAAAGTTTTCTTCAAAAAGAAATATTGTTAAACTTACCTTGAGCACTTAGTCCTCTAGATTTCTCCTTCCTCTTTCTTCCTTTCTTCCTCTCCTTTCCTCAATCTACCTTGCTTCTATTTTTTCCTCTCCCTCACTTGGACGAAATTCTAATGTAATAAGGGTGGGTTTTGCTTATATAGACTATCAAATAATTTACCTTTCATAATCATGGGTCTACTTTATCACAATTAGGATGCATTTGGCTGAATTTTTGGAAAACAAACACTTATGTTCTTGTCTTCCTCTTCCTTAGTCAAGATATGCATAGGAAAAGGATATTTGTATTTTGAAAATTATGATGATATGTTCTTAAGATAAGGGACAAGGTCCCTTTGATTTAGGGATTCATTTCCTTTTTCTTTTGTCTTAATCAAGTATGATAGGTTTGCCTTTTTAGTTGGCAAATTTCCAACCCTTGAATCTTCCTTGCTTAGCTAAAATTATTTGTGTAGGATAAAGATGTTTTGTTATAATGCTATGTATTATTATCCACTTGCAAAAATTATGAGTGTAGGATATAGATGTTTTTTCCTAATGCCACGTATTATCATACCACTTGCTAAAATTATGAATGTAGGATATCACACCACTTGCTAAATTTTTGTCTTAATGCCATGTCACCTAATTCTTGATTACACCATTATTCCATCACTTTATTTTTATTTTTCCTCTTGGGTTTGGGCACATTCTTGCCCATTTTCTTTACTTTGGTTAAAATTCTACCTTTCATAATGGGCTTGTCACATTTTCATGATTTTTAGGCTATCGGTCCAATTTCTATATCCTAGTCCAAGTCTATGTTTTATTTCTTCCTTGGGCTATCCTATTGGCTTGCTAAAAATTCATGTGAAGTAGAAAAACTCTATATGAAGTGTCCATAGGTAAAAGCCCAATTTATGGGTGGTGATACTAAACTTATTAACTTTAACTCTTAAATTAGGAAAAATTACCCTAATCCAATCTTCTTGAAATTTTAATACCTTTACCGACTTTACAAAAATTTATCTTTCTTACCCAAGAATTTCACCTTTCTTTAGTATATTTATTTTAAATATTTCCTCTTAAGTTTTTTCTCTTTACCTATTCCATTAATGTTAGAATATTTCTATGCATATACGTATGGTAAAGAATTTATAAGGATTATATTTTCTTAGATATCTAAAAATTGTCTAATAAATTTTATTTTCTTACGGGATGTTACACCATGAACATAATCATTTTCAAATATCATTTTATAAAATATTTTCATGTTAAAATTACACACTTAAGATGGTAAGGAGTTCATGCAATGGCAATGGCTAGGGCACACACTAGTCATTTATTATTTTCATTTATAAGATTTTTCTTTTTTCTTAAGTATTATTTTTATCTATTCATTTTATTTATGCTTGACCTCTAGTTACTTTTCTCCTACTTACCTCATTTCCAACATATGTTCTCACAAAGATTATAGAGCATTATTCTTCAATTTAATTTCTATTATTACCTTATAGTTAATGAGGTTCATTTAAGGTAAAAAAGTGTTGAAAATAAGCTTTACCATCTCCCAACATAGCTTGGACAGGTTCTGTAACATGGCATGGCCATTTCCTATAACACAGCCATGCTCTAGGCTTCCAAAATCTCTTTCCCGCACCGAACACGGCCTGGCCATATCACGGCCATGTTCTGTGTTGTGTTATCCCTTGATGTAGGTTTTCATCCAACCTGAGCTTTTCTAACTAATCAGAGAATAACTCTTTAATTTTAACTTTGATTGAGTTGATCTTACTGTCCATTTTAAGATAAAAAAATTCTATAAAACCTTTACGTTGAACATTTTAGTGAAATCTTAAGTAATCTTGATGTTATTACTCCCTGAAAATTCAATGTTATTTCTTCTCAGGTAAATTCTGACCTTTACTTACTAATCTGACCATATCTCCCTCATATGAATTCCAAATTGAATGATTCTAGTGGATAAAAATTTTTGATACACACACACACACACACACACACAGATATATATATATATATATATATATATATATATATATATATATATTATGTTAACGATTTCTTTATACATATTTTGACTAGAAATTCAATCACAGAAGCTTACCTAATAGATTTCTCTCTGGTTAACTAGTTTATGACCACTACTTACTAATCGAACCATATCTCCCTCATTTAAACTCCAAATTTGGTGTTTCCAATGGATACAAATCTGTGAGACATATATCTACATTTTAATGTGAATCATTTCTTTTATTCCTTAACTGATTCTTATCAGAATTTCAAAAATAGAAGCTTCTCAGGTTACTCCAAAATTCAATTTTCTAACCAAAACCCTTCTTAAGGTTCTAGTTCATCCTTTTATTAACTCCTCTTGCATTTTCTTCCTAATTTCCATCTAACTATAGGATTACTCATTTCAAAATTTTAATTAGAATCCTTATATATAATTTAACATATTCCATCATCCTCTTCACAAGAAAATAGAAAATCAAATAATGTGGAAATTAAGCTAACTTACCTTGAGTACTTAGTCTTCTAGACTTTTCCTTCTTCTTTCTTCCTATCTTCTATTCTCTTTCTCTCCTTTCCTCACTCTACCTTACTTCTATTTTTTTTTCTCTCCCTCACTTGGATGAAATTCTAATGTTATAAGAGTTGTTTTTGCTTAAATAAATTATCAAGTGGTCCTCCTCTCACAATCATGGGTTTACCTTATCACAATTAGGATGCACTTGTTTGTTTTTTGGGGGAAGAAAAATCATGTTCTTGTCTGCCTTTCCCTTAGTCAAGATATACATAGCAAAAAGAGAATTTGTTATTTGAAAATTATGATAAAAATGTTCTCAAGACAAGGGGCAAGGTCCCTTTGATTTAGGGATTTATTTCCTTTTTATTTTGTTTCACACAACTATGATAGGTTTGCCTTTCTAAGTGACAAATTTTCATCCCTTGAGTCTCCCTTGCTTGGTTGAAATTATTTATCTAGGATAGGGATGTTTTGTCATAATGCTATGTATTATTACCTATTATATCATCACATAGCTTGCTGAAATTATGAGTGTAGGATATAGATGTTTTATCCTAATGCCATATGACATAATATTGATTATTATTACACTACTATTTCATCACATAACTCTTATTTTTCCCTCTTGGATTTAGGCTCATTCTTGTCCATTTCCTTTGCTTTGGCTGAAATTCTACCTCTCATGGAGGGCTTGGTCACATTTTCATGACTTTTGAGCTATCGGTCTAACTTATATATCCTTGTCCAAGTCTATGTTATATCTCTTGCTTAGGCTATCCAATTGGCTTGCTAGAAACTCATGCGAAGTGAAAATGAAGTGTCCATAGGTGAAGTGTCACACTCTATTGGCTAGCATCTCATTTCATACATCCACATCATAGAATATTCCCCAAACTACCTTTTAGTATTATTTTTTTTTCTTATCTGTAAATTTCTAGCAATGTCTATCTAGCCCATAAATTCACATATTCACTTATATTATTAGTTATCTTTCTTGGATAAGCATACAAGTACTTCAGGCTATTCCAAGCATTTTGAAATTTCAATTCCTTATAGGCAACAAACTAGGCATGATATGCATTACTTACAGCAAAAAGGATCTTATGCCATAAAGAAAAAAGGGTACAGTCCATAACTTATATTACATCACATTATAAGCTATCTAAAAGGGAATTAGCACTCATCTAGGCCATCCCACATATATTACACAACCAAAGAAAATACAATCCATAATTAGATGATTCAACCTTGAGACCCCAGTTGCTCACTTCTTGCTGGAGTACCTGGAATGTGATTATGTGGACATAAAAAAAATGAGATGAAAATCTCAATAGCTAGCAAAATTTTCAGAAAAATAGTATACATTCCATTCCTAAAAACATCTCAATTTATTTCACTGAAACATAAGCATTGACCATACATACATACATCATCTTGGTCACACTAGGGACCCATAACATTATGGTCTACTTACCCAATGCAATCCCATACCTGTAACAAGGTTATGCCTCTCCTATTATTGGCCAATATGTGGGGGAAATGGGGCTTACTTGGCACACTTTGGGCACCCCCTTAATTTCCAAGAATGCATACATAACATATCTTTAGACCATCATTCATCATAGCATAAAAGTCAGGCAACCAGTGAAAATTGATAAATTCAAGTTCATAAACATAAAGAGTGTTTTAAGGAAAAGCTAGCTACCTCAATTCCAGCACAATCACTTCCTTTCCAAGGTTGCCAAGGTTACTACCAGCAACTCAAACTAAAACATATAAAAGCTCTTGGTTAATGCATGCATATTAGCACCTAAAGTCATAAATCTCTAGTTTAAGGGCTTTTGCTCCCCAAAATAAAACTGTGATTCTGTTGAGATTTGGGGTTATTATTAAATATTGCAAAAGTTCTCTAAAAATAATAAAAATTTGTATAGAGGTACCGTTACATGTGTATTTTATTTCTTGGTTCTCTCACCCCTTAAATCTTTTATTCAACCCACGAACTACCTCCATAACCAAGATCAGTGCAGATTGGTTTCAGTTCCATTTCTATTTTGTTTTGCATTCCTTTGGATTGGTAAAACTTCTTAAAAATTCATAATATTTTATATGAAGCATCCTAAATATGTTATATAATCACCATAAAAATTTCAAGCAGTAAATAATTCATTCGACCCCTCGAATTACCCAAGTTTTAAAGGTTGTCCCCAGTTATGGTCTGTTCTGACTCACTTCCTATCCCCCCAAATTTCTATATTTTATTATGTGCCTTAACCTGCCTAGAATTCTCTAAAATTTGGTGGGATACTTAATTAGGATTCCTGTAACTTTTCATAAAACTTTCATATGAAAAATCAATATCTACCCCTTCAATGTTTAGTTTTTCAATCAACAGCCTAAGCTGTCCAGCAGATTGTTCTCAGTATTGTTTTGATTGAAAAAGTCCTAGTTGTAGGTTCTCAAAAATCAAGAAAATTTTCAGAATTGATTATGAAAATTTTAACACATTTTTCACCAAAAATTAAAGAATTCAAAGGCCATTTACATATTTTACTAAGCCTATATTTGCAGGTACAAAAAGGTTTCTGTGTTCTCAACCTAACCATTCTGTGCTCTATGACCTTTACTCACTAATTAGACCATAACTCACTCATATGGACTCTAAATTAGGTGATTCCAGTGGCAATGTAACTGTAATAAATATATATACACTTTTCATGTTAACCATGTCTTCATAGTCCTTATATGTTAGTCCCAGAAATTCGAAAAATGAAGCTATTCTCACTAGTCTGAATTCCAGACCTAATTCTGACCTCTCATCACTCCCTGGAGTATAACACTTTGATATTAAATCATATTTCTGTGATTCCAAATGCTATGGAAATATAAGACATAGGGCTACAACTTCTATGTTGAATATGTTTTCATATTGTATATAATTATTAGCCAGAAAGTCATCTTAATGTTAGCCTAATAAACTCTAAAACAACTTTTTACAAGAAGGAAAACTTACCTTGTGCAAACCTACTCCTATGGCTCTCAATTTTCAGCTTGCTTCTCCTCTTGGTTTCCTTTACAACTTAGCTATGTTTTTTGCACAAAATAAGGGTGAGCAAAGCTTTAAATTTTTATCACTCACTCTCACTCGCACTGCCGTATGGTGAGGGAAAAAGGAAGAAGGAACTCTCAATATTTTTCTAGTTGCTTTCTCTCTCTTCCTCCTCTCTTAGGTTTCTTTCTTCTTCCTGGCTGCTCTCTCTTTCTTCCTCTTGTCTCTTAAGTTTTCTGCTACCTTCCCTCTGTCTTTTCTATTGCTTTCGTGAGGTAAGGCTGGTGTGATTCTACTGCTACCAAAATGCAAGATGCTGGCTGCTATGGGTGCAGGGATTCTCTGGGTTCTGTAGTGCAAGGAAGCAGGTTTCTTGCTGCCTCTCCACGTAAGTGCATGCATTTGTGTGTGTGTATATATATATATATATATATATATTATAATATGCATAGTGGAGGTGGGTGAGAGTATATGCATGACATGTAAAAGGAAACCCTATGCTGCCACATAACTTAAGTGCATATGGTGGGTGTGCTTCTGCTTGTCTCATAGAGCAAAGGTGGCATGATTCTACTGCAGATGGGGGTGTGTTTCTACTGCTTTATGGAGCAAGGGTGAGCGTGTTTTTGCTAAGCAAGGATGGGCGTGAATTCTACTGCAGATGGGGGTGTGTTTCTACTTGTATTCCAACCACTGCATATGTGTTTAAATCTACTGGTGCTTGTTTCAAATTCTCACGTGCATGCATTATGATATGCATGGTGGAGTTGGGAGAATATATATATATATATATACACACACACGTAATGCTTCTACTTTTGCATATGTAAATATATATTATAATATGCATGGTGGAGGTGAGAGGAATATATATATATAGCATCACGTAATGCTTCTTCCTTCCTTATTATGTTGCTAATCCTAAATTAGTAGCATCTTAAGGGATATATTTGTTTCATATTCCTCTCATTTATGCTCCAAAAAATTTTATTTATATTATTTCTAACCATGAAATGGTACCACATATTTTATAAAGACTTTATTGTCAACAACTACACATTTAAATTCTTGTTCATATATGTCTTAATTTATTACTATTCCTATATTAGTAATGTCTAAAAAAGTATTTTTGTCCTCTCTCCATCCATTATGATCCTAAGAATTTTATTTATATGATTCAATATTAACGATGTCACCTATTTTATACTTGCCTTATAGTCATATAACTAAGCATCTTAATTACTTGTCATATGTGTTTTCTACTTATTCTTAAATTTATCTAACTTTATTAGAGGCTTAGTATGTTACATGAAGACCCTATGTATGGGTGGAGATGTTAAACTTAGGAACTCTAGCACTTGAATTAGGAAAAAATACTCTAATCCAATCTTCTTAAAATTTTATGACCTTTACTTACTTCCAAAATTTTATCTTCCTTACCCAAGAATTTCGCCTCTCTTTAGGAGATTATTTCTAATTTTTCTTATTAGGTTTTCTCTCTTTACCCATTCCCTTAATGTTACAAATATTTTCTATGCATACACATAAGGTGAAGAATTTCTAAGGCTTATATTTTCTTAGATATCTAAAAATTGTTTAATAATTTTTATTTCCTTAATTAAATATTTATGTACCTTTACTAATAAAAGAAATGAAATTAGGGATGTTACATTATACACTGATATGTATGTTATATACAAAAAAGAAAAGAAAATGGAGTTGTTACAAAATTGGTATTAAAGCAGGTCAATCCTAGATGGCCAGTGAGTAGATGGTTATCTGAATTGATCTTATAGTGTCTTAAGTATGTATGTGGTTGTAGTGTGTAGGGGATTATTGATTTCATATAGGTAAGAATTTACTAGTGTTTCCTATCTATATGTCGAGGTGGTGTTATGATTGCTATTAAATATTTTTGAACTAACTATTGAGCTTGATCACCTCAATAGTAGCAGAACTTTGTTTTCATCATAGTAGGATAAGGCACTACCGAGGAGGAATCCAGTAAAACAATGCAGAGGAAACCCTGTACAACCTAACTACAATGATTCGAGACTAAGTCACGGTCACCAACCAAATCTACCAACACCTCCAAAACAACAACAACTCGAATGGGGAAAATAATGCAAAAAACTAGGTGGTTGGAAGTGATAGCGACCTATATGAGTTTTTTAGAACTAGACCACCTTCTGTTCAAGGTGGCTATGACCCAACTATAGCTGGATAGTGGATAAGGGAACTCAAGAAAATCTTCGAGGTAATGGGTTGCACCAATGAACAATCAGTTATCTTTGATACATATATGTTGAAGAATAAAGCTGAGTATTGGTGGCGAGGGGCCAAAGAATTGCTAATCTACCAAAGAAGGCAGATCACCTGGCAAGTATTCAATGACACTTTCTTAGAAAAGTACTTCCCAAGTACTGTGCGTGCAGAGAAAGAGATTAAATTTCTCTATCTCAGGCAGGGTAACATGTTAGTAGACCAGTACATCACTAAGTTCGAGGAGTTTTCTAAGTTCTCCTTTTACTTGCGATTTAACCTTAATGAAGAATGGAAGGTTGTCAGTTTGAAGTGGGGCTAAACCCAAATATCAGGAATGTAGTGGTAGCTATGGAGATAAGGGAGTTTGTACCCCTAAACAATAAATGTAGACTCTTGGACAAGAGTTTAAGGGTAATGTAGGACAAAAAACATAGGTGGAACCCGTGGAAGAGAAAGTCAGAGTTCCCCAACCCTGGTAGAAACATGAGAGGAAGGGGATATGGAGTTGGAAAGAGGCCAATGACTACAGGTCCCTGACCTTTCCAATAGGACTTTGCCATATCCAAGTGCTCTAAGTACGGACGATGCATGGAAACCTGCCATGCTACATGGGACATTATATCTACTTCAAATGCAGATAGAAGGGCCATTTTCTGAAGAATTTCCTACATAGAGTGGGGAAGCAGCCGAAACAGAGGCCTCAAGTGAAAGGAAGATTCTTCACCATGAACGGTTAAGAAGTCGTCCAGTCATTCGAGATAATTCAAGGTATGTGCTACATCCATGGATTTACTCTTATGGTGTCCCCCTATGAGCTATTTGTAGTAACCCTCACAGGGAAAAGGGTTTTAACCTTTTCTATGTGTAAGGACTGTCAGGTCACTATCCAGGAGAAAACCTTTCATGTAGACCTTGTATGTCTACCCTTAAGGGGTATTGATGACATTCTGGGGCTAGAATGGATGTCTAGAAATCGAGTCTTGCTAAATTGTTGCACCATATCTATTGAATTTCTACCTCCTACCCCACAAGAGGAGATACATTTATTGATGCTTAACGCCAACCAAGTCAATCGAGAGTTGAAGAGTAGAGTACTTGGATACATTCTCCTATGTTTATCAAGACTAGAATTTAAACTGAAGCTTGAAGAAATCCCAATAGCCAATGAGTTTCCTAAAGTATTTTCATCAGAGATTTTAGGCTTACCTCCTAAGAGAGAGATATAGTTCTCTATTGCTCTTTTACCTAGGATAGGTCCTATCACCATTGCAACCTATAAAATGGCCTCGATGGAAGTATGGGAACAAAAGAAACAGTTGGAGTAACTATTAGACAAATAATTCATTAGACCAAGTGTATCACCTTGGAGAGCTCCTATACTGTTTGTTAAGAAGAAAGACGAGAGCTTGAGACTATGTATAGACTACAGACAGTTGAATAAGGTGATTGTCAAAAACAAATACCCTCTCTCTAGGATAGATGACTTATTGGATCAACTGAATAGAGCCTCTGTATTTTCTAAGATTGACTTAAGGTTGGGATATCATCATATCAGAATTAAGGAGAAGGATGTACCAAAAGCAACCTCCCGGAGTAAGTTTGGGCACTATGAGTTTCTCGTAATGCCATTCAGGTTAACGAATGCACCTGTAATTTTCATGGATTATATGAATTGCATTTTTGACTCTACCTAGATCAATTTGTGGTGGTGTTCATTAATGACATCTTGGTATATTCTAAGAATAAGAAAGAACACGAACAACATTTCCAAATAATGCTACAAGTGCTGAAAGAGAAAAAATTGAATGCCAAATTGGCGAAGTGTGGATTTTGGTTAAAAGAGGTGAAGTTTCTCAAATATGTCATCTCAAATAGAGGAGTAGCTGTAGACACTAAAAAGATAGAAGCAGTGATTCGGTAGGAAAGACCAAAGACGGTTACAGAAGTCAGAAGTTTCCTAGGTTTGGATGGATACTGCAAGAGGTTCACTAAATGCTTCTCTTGTATAGCTCTGCCACTAACTAAATTGACTAGGAAGGGAATTCCTTTCAAGTGGACTAATCAGTGTGAAGCTAGTTTCTAAGAGCTTCAGACAAGATTGACCACTCCTCCTGTCTTAATTATTCTAGAACCCCTATGATATTTTGAAGTGTATAGTGACACCTCGAAGAAAGGGCTGGGGTATGTACTGATGCAAGACAAGAGAGTTATTGCTTATGCCTCTAGGAAATTGAGACCCCATGAAACAAATTATCCAACCCATGATCTTGAATTGGTGGGGGTGGTGTTTTCCCTAAAGATTTGGCGACATTATTTATATGGAGTAACATTTGTAGTATACTGTTTGATCAAAAAGAGCTAATGTGAGGCAACAAATATGGGTAGAATTACTCAATGATTATAAGTTTGAGATAAATTATCATTCAGGGAAGGCGAATCTTGTAGCCGACACCTTGAGTAAAAAATCTGTTTACATGGGTCATATGATGGTGTATGAGATACAGATGCTAGAGGAATTTGAAGCTGGCCTCTATTCTTACTCTAAAGAATCTAATTATCAGTAAATTGAGTATAGAGTACGATCTTAGAGCTCAGATAAAAGTGGCTCTGGCTCGCGACCAATACTTATAGGGTCATAAAGATCAAGATAATTTTTATGTCTTATAAGATGGATTAATCATGTTTCAAGGAAGGGTTTTTGTCCGTTAAGAACAGATTTAAAGACTAAGATCCTACAGAAAGCACATCAAAGCAAGTACACAGTCTATCATAGATCCACTAAGATGTCTCATGATTTAAAGAGGATGTGTTGGTGGCCGGGGATGAATAGGACATTGCTAAGTTTGTGTCAAAATGTTTGATTTGTCAGAAAGTGAAGGTGGAGCATCAAAAGCCAATGAGATTTTTGCAACCTTTTGAGATCCATGAATAGAAATGGGACAACATTTCTATGAAATTTGTAGTGGGCTTACCTAAAACTTCAGCTAGGCATAATGCTATCCGGGTCATAGTGGACAAATTAACCAAATCTGCTCACTTTTTGCCTATAAGGATTATTTATTCACTAGATAAATTGGCCTAGTTGTATGTCCAGGAGATAGTCAAACTACTTGGAATTCCATTAAATAGAATTTATGACAAAGACCCGCAATTTACATCATGGTTTTAGAACCCAGTTGCGATTCAGTACTAACTACCATCCTCAAACTGACGGGTAGACATAACAGACCATTTAAACCCTAGAAGATATGTTGAGGGCCTGTGTGATAGAGTAAGGTAAAGGATGAGATAAATACCTACCTTTAGTGAAGTTTTCTTATAATAATAGTTATCACTCCAATATAAAGATAGCCCTATATAAAGGTCTATACGGTAGGAATTGCCAGTCTCCACTATATTGGTTCGAAGTAGGAAAAAATAACTTGCTTGGTCCTAACTTAGTTCAACAAACCACTAAGCAGATTAAAATGATTCGAGATAAAATACTTATAACACAAATTCGACAGAAAAGCTACTATGATAAGAGACATAGACCCATGGAGTTTGAGGAAGGAGACCATGTATTTCTGAAGGTTTCCTTGAATACTGGAGTTGGTAGGTCTCTCAAGACAAGAAAGTTGAGTCTGTGATTTTTAGGACCCTACCAAATTCTAAAGAAAGTTGGGATGTTAGGATATCAAGTTGCCCTCTCACATAATTTGTCCAACTTGCATAATGTCTTCCATGTATCATAGCTCTGGAAGTAACTTCTAGACTCCCCACATGTAGTATGGGATGAATCAAACCAAGTAAAAGAGAACATGACGTTTCAGCTAGTACCGGCATCCATCTTGGAAACTGACGTGAATAAATTAAGGAATAAGACTATTCCCCTGGTAAAGTTGTTATGGGAAAGTTTGACTTTAGGAGAAGCAACTTGAGAGCTGGTAGAAGTCATGAGGAAGAAATATTAGCAATTATTCTTATAAGGTAATTTCTGAAATTTTGAGGGCAAAATTTCTTTTACGAGGAAAGAAATGTAACATCCATAATTTCTATTTTTTTTATTAATAAAGGCACATAAATATTTAATTAAGGAAATAAGAGAAGAATAGAGACTTATTAAACAATTTTGATAGATATCTAAAAGAATATAATTCATATAAATTCTTCACCTTATGTGTATGTATAGAGAAATTTTCTAACATTAAGGGAATAGGAAAAAGGGAGAAAATCTAAGAGGAAAAATTACAAATAACACCTTAGAGAGAGGTGAAATTCTTGAGTAAAGAAAATAAATTTTTGGAAACAAGTAAAGGTCTTGAAATTTCAAGAAAATTTGATTAGAGGAATTTTTCCTAATTTAAGAACTATAGTTCCTAAGTTTAACACCTCACCCTATACAATTAAGCCTTCTCCTATGGAATTTCATGTAGAGTTTTTCACCTCACATAAGTGTTTGGCAAGCCACATGGATCGCCCAAGTGAGCGACATGACATAGGCTTAGACTATGATGGAGAGGTTGGGCCAATAGCCTAAAACCCATGAAAGTGTGGACAAGCCCACCATCCTGGATGGGAATTTCGACCAAGGCAAAAAAAAGTGCTAGAAGGAGCCCAAATTGAAGAGGAAAAATGGTATCCATGTGATGTAATAATAGTGAAATAGTAAGCAATGATTACTCATCATGGAATATAAAATAGGAAAGATTTAGGAACTCTAACAAGTTAGGGAAATACTATTATATGAGTACTCCATAAGCAAGCATTTTTTTCACATGGCCATGAGGCAAAATCATCCCACCCTACACATATAATTTCGGCTAAGTAAGGAAGAAAGGAAGGGCTGGAAATTTGCCACCAAAAAATGAATTTAATAAGCCTTTGAGTGAGCCAAATGAAAAGGTAAATGAATCCCAAAACTTAAGGATATTTTGCCACTTGTGTTAACTCCATCTCACCATAAATTTCAAACACCAAATCCCCAATTTTGTTGTGCATATCTCGGTCAAGAGGGAGGAAGAACAGACCAAGATGTTGCCTCCCCCAAGAAGCAATCCTATAGACCTTAATGATGACATTATGGAATACCCCACAAGTATGCAAGAAAACCATGATTATAAGAGGTTGACTACTTGAAATTTTAAGCAAAAGCCACCCTTAGCACATGAGAATTTTGGCCAACTAAGGGAGAGGGAAAAATAGAAGCAAGGTAGAGGGAAGAAAGGAAAGAAAAAGTCTAGGGAACTAAGTGCTCAAGGTAAGTTAGTATAACTTCCACTTAAATCCATCTTTTCTCTTCGTCCTTGGATTTTAAAATTTACCCTCCTTCTCTTATTCAAGTTGCTAGAAAAGCCTAGGAGTGGGAAGAATCTCGCCAATTCCTCCAAAGTGAAAACAACAAAGCGAACTGATTAATTGAGCTAGGGACATTTATAGGTAGGTTTAACAATAAATTCTTTTGAAATAATATTGAATTTTTGTAATATTATTTGGGTCTTTGATCCTAGGACTTTGATGATATTTGTAATAATTTGCTACTTTGATAATTGGTCATCGATGTTGCTATATCATTTTACATGTTGATCTTGCCTGTGATGGATGTTTGAATGCTTAGGTTTTTATGGAAATTTCTGCATGGGTATGGATATGGGTGGCAAAATTTTAGGGATTATATTCTGTTGTTATGTACATTTGAATGTGGTAAAAATTGATGGAAGATGGTTAAGTTGATAAAATAAATATGGCCTTAAACACCTAGAAGAAGACCATGAGAAATTTCTATTGAAAAATAACCTTAATGATACATGATTTGACTATATTTTCTTGAAGAAGTGGCTGATGGATTATGTTAAATTAAGTAAGAAATCTAATTAAAATATTGAAATGATCAACCTTATGGTTAGGTGGAAATTAGGAAGAAAAATGGAAGAGGACTTAATAAAATAAGGAACTAAAAGTTTAGGAAATGCTAGACTAAGAAATCTGAAATTTAGAGTAACTTGGAAAGCTTCTGTTTTTGAATATTTGGGAGAAATATGTAAGGAATTAAAAGAAATGGTTAACATGAAAAATGTAGATATATCTCTCATAGACTTTTAGCTACTAGAAGAACTTATTTTGGAGCACATATGAGGGATATCTTGTCCGATTAGTTAGCAGAGGTCAAAACCTTCCTAAGAAGAAATACCATTAAATTTGAGGGAGTAATAACACCAGGATTTGTTAAGGTTTTTCTAAAATGTTTAACATAAGAGTTTTATTGGATTTTCTTATCTGCCAGTAGGCTCTAGAATCACTTAATTTAGAGTTCTAATAAAAGAGATATAGGCCAAACAGTGATGAAAGGAGTGAACATGATAGTTGTAGCCCTATCTTTGAAATTTCTATAGCCACTGGAATCACTTGATTCAGAGCTAATATGAAGGTGATATTCCCCAATGAGTAATGTAAGGTCATGATTCATCTTACTGCACTGCGATTATGAATTTTGATCTCTTTAACACTCTGAATTCTACCGAATTTACCAAAGTGCTTAACATAAAAGTTTTAGATTATTATCTTAGAATTCCCCATTAACTGGAATCACTTTGATGGAGTTCATATGTGGGATATATATTCTAATTAGTGCTAAAGGGTTTGAAATCACAGTAATTCAGCTTTTTGTCATGAAATTCTTCTCTTTTTCTCTTCTTTTCTTATTCCTTTGCTCTTACAACACAAAACACAAAACAAAGCTAATTCCTATTCATACTTTACTTAAGTAAAATAAAAAGTAAGTTTAAAGGTTTTAAAAGCATGCTTAATTATAAACACATCAGCTATACACAAGGCTAGCAACTCCCTTGCTAGCTAGGGTTATGAGGTGCATTAAGGTTAGCACTTACTGTTGCTAGTTAAGGATATTTCCAACAGGAATATGTTTAAGAGTTTTATTATTTAACCAAATAGTAATTTACTTAGTTATTTGCTTTTCTATTTTATTCTTTCTTGTCTTCATTTTATAGGTTTTAAGACTAAATAGGTTTAATTCAATTTATTTCCTTCCTACATATTCATGGATAGGGATCAGGCAACATCACATTTTTTATTTCAAAATAAATAGGAATACTAGTCATACAAGTTGTTTAATTTATAACCCCATGACATTCCATATCCACTAATTCCATTTCCAAACAAATCATTATCCCCAAATCCGCACTGCATTCTTTACATTATTCATACCAAAAAATTTCTTCAAGTTCAAGTTCATCACAACATCTCTATCTCAACATTCTTCATATTCTAGGTTTAATACCTATTTGATGTATACATAATTAAGCATGATTTTAATACATTTAAATTTACTTTTTGTTTGATTTAAGTAAAATATGATTAGGAATTAGCTTATTTTTTTGTTTTGTGTTGTAGGAGCAAAGGAAGAAAAGAGGAGAAAATGAGAAGAAACTCATGAAAAAATGCTGAATTGCAGTGATTCCAGACTTTTTGGAACTAATCAAACCATAACTACTCCATATTAACCTCAATTGAGATGATTCAAGTGCCTATGGAAAGTTAAGATAATTATCTACAACTTTAGGGCTTGTTTGGAGCACTGGATAAGGAAGACAAGATATGATAACTTATCCTATCCTATTCGTATTTGATGTTTGGTGAGAAATTGGATATGATAACACTATCATCTTTATTATCCTATCCTCTCTCTTTTAGTTAAAATCCCTATCCTGAGGCACCAGCCAGGACCGGATACATATTTTACACCAAGACCCCTGAAATTGCCTCACCCAAGACCCCCGAAATCGTCCCTTAGCAGAACAATCTTTCTCTTCAGCCTCCAGATCACTCGTCCTACCTAACCCATGAGAAAAACCATCCTCCCTCACCCCTGAGAACTCTTATTGTCCCTCGCTGTCAAGAAGGCTCCCTTCTTCACCCTCCAAAATGGTTCTCCTCCCTCACCCTAAGAACGCTCCTCATCCCTGATCTTGTGAATGCTCATCCTCCCTCACCCTAGAGAATGCTCTTCCTCCCATTGTTGGTTCCCTTCAACTGAGGTAAGCATCAATTTCTCTCTCTCTGTATAGTTTTATTCTTTGTCATGCCCAGGTATGTCATTTTCCCCTTTCCTTGCATCTATTGTGGTTTTTGCCTTTAGGTATCGATTTACCCCTCATTAGTATCAATTTCTACCTACATCTGCTCTTTCTCTTTTCCATTTCCTTGCATCTGCTATGGTTTTTGCCTTTAGGTATCGATTTACCCCTTTGTCATTCCCTGCATTTGCGAATCACACATAAGTTGTGGTTTCTGCTTACATCTGCTCTGTCATTGGTTTGTTGCATTAGTTTGGGAGTCTGCCTCCATAGATTCAAACATCTCTGTGGTTCACATCCTTTTTCCCTTTCCCTATGTTGTGACTTGCAATGTGCCTGGCTTTAAAATTTGTTGTGATTTACGTCTCTGGATTTGCTTGTATCTACTGATTTGTTGTGTATATGCTCTTATGGGTTACCTTCTGCTGTATATATTTTGCCTGATTCCTTCCCCTTTCTATTATTATTGACCATGCTTTTGTTTCCATATGATGGTGCCAGTAATAAAAATAAATTCTTGGGTTTAAGAATTTCAATAGGTTAAGTTTCGCCTCTCTTAGTTGTTAGAAGTTGTGGTTAGATTAGACATAAACAAACTTTCGTTGGACAGAAAAATACTCCTTTATTTTGTTCAGGGCAAGTAGTGTTTAGCATACTAGCCAGCCATATCTATAATCTAGTGGAAAAATTAGAATCTAGGAAGTAGGAAGTCATGTTGAATGTCCCACTTTCTAATGGTATTTTGCAATGTTGCCTTATGTCATGGTTCATGAATTTAGTTTGGGTGCTGTTATGGAAAGTTCAACCTCCTAAGAGGTGGGGCTTTTTCAACATTGGATTAGTACTATTTCCATGAATTTTGCAATGTTGCCTTGTGTCATGGTTCAAGTTATTTTATTTCCATGTGGAGCTTTTTCAACATTTCTAATACTGATTTTGTTGTATGTCTAATAAGCAAGGAACAAGTCATGATGTTGTTGATTGGTCTCATGGAAAGCGATTATGGGAACTTTCTAGGGAAAAATATGACCTCTTGTGGGTTAAGGGTAGGGACCATTGCAACTTTGAAACTTTTCCTGAGTACTTCAAGCACATGCATAGGTTCTTAGATGCCATGGAGAAACTCTTGCTTGCAAGACAGACAAAGCTAGAAGTCACTCCAAGTCCTAGTCTTTTTGAATCCAAATAGAACAAATGCTTGAGATTTAGTTTAAGGTAGTTGTTTTGAAGTTTTTGAATCTAAGGAAGTAGAAGAACTGTGGTTTGATTGAAGATTAAGCCAAACAACAAGATAACCCATGCTACTTTTATCTTTGAACCTAGGATTTGGAAGCATTGGAACTGAAAAATGACTAAGATCCATATCCTTAACTTGCTTAGATAGCCTTTTTTTAGGTAGAAAATTCGTCAGTGGTCTTTACCTACATTAAGTAATTTGGTAGAAAATATAAATGAAATGTATAGAATTTGAATATCTGGCAAAAGTGTCATAGTTGAGTTTATGTATAGGCCATCATCATTCTCATAAATAATGTTATTTTTTCTACAACTAAATCTTTCCCCTCCCCTTAGAGCAAATGAGACTATTTATTCATTCATTTATTTTAAAAGGCTTTTATTAGTTATATTGCAACTAAATCAAATAACATACAACTGTTATCAAGTAATAAAAAAAATTGTATTAAAATTGATTTACAAGGGTAATTAAAATTGAATCAAATAACATACATACAACTAAAGTGATGTAGTGCATAGTGGTCTGATGTCTTACTCTCATGCTAGGCATACTAGTTTGATGGTTGTGACTTAGTACAATCGTTTTCATATAAGTTTTAACAGGTAACATTGGCATCCCAAAATTAAATTTCTTGTTTTTTCCATCGCAAATTATTTTTGTACTGTTTTAATGAATTTGGTCTTTACAGAAGATTTGGTTAATGATGTAGTATACTTATAAATTATTTCAGTAACTTTCAAGTTATCCAAGAGAAAACCTTATGACTATTTATGATATATTAATTTATGGATCTTATTTTTTTAATTATATTTATTTATTTTAAATTTTAATTTATACCAATGTATAAAGTAATAAAAAATTGTATTAAAATTGATTTTAAATAATTATATATGTAATTCTATTATAAGGATAATTTTGATATTTTATATTTTTTATATCATATCTTATCATGATCTTATTTACTCTAAACATGGAATAGGATAGCATAATGCCTATCTTGTTGCACATCAAACACAAGATATGATAAGAGCTTATTACACTCATCTCCTATCCTATTGTTATTCTATCTGCTATCTTATTCTATCCTATCATATCCTGACCACCAAACGAGCCCTTTGAATTAGCTGGACTCAAAGAATAGTCTAATTTCATTTATTTTTTATTTTTTTTATTGTATATTTATTGTATATAATTAATATATATATATATATATATATATATATATATATATATGAATTATCAATTTTTATGGAATTTTTATGATTATTGTTTTTTTTGTCGATATGTTCTTTTTATTTATTTATATTATATATTTTAGTTTATATATTTTATACAAATATAATATTTAGTAAACAATTATTGCATTTGAATCGACTCTTTCAATCTCGATGATTGACTAAAATCAATTATTATGATTTGGAGCAAGCCGCTATGGTGAAATCGGTAGACAGACTGCTCTTAGTAAGCAGTGCTAGAGTTAAGGTTTACCATTTTGACAAATTTTGGAGAAATCAAAGTGATATTGTGCTCGAAAGTAAGAATGTAATGTAGTTAATTTTGACCTTTTATCAATCATTAGAGCATATATTTCCTATATAAACTCCAATTAAGGTGATTCAAGTGGTTATGGAAATTTAAGAGAAAGGGATATAACTTTCTTCTTGACCACTTTTCCAAGCTATGAAGAAATATTAGTGCTACAATGCTTGTAATTTATTGTTGTAGGAGCAACACGACACCTAAGTAAGCGCCACAACACTACAGAAATTCAACAACAGCGTGCTGCAGCACTCCCTGACCACTACAAAAAATAAAATTGTGATTTTAATCCTTTTAACTCCAATTAAAGCCCAAAAATTCGGGAAACTATCTAGAAGCAATCCTACTTAATTTAGGACTCTCTCAACATATAAATAATAGAGAAAGCATGCATGAAAGGATCATCCAAGGATCTAAGGATCAAATCATCCAATTCTCAAGGATCATCCAAGGTTTAGCTGAAACACAGCCTGATCATGTTTGAAGGTACAGAACATGGGCTGGCCGTGTTGGAGGCTGTCTTGTCCTTTTTTGGATATTTCGGATCCCATTCTTTGTGTGGTTCCTCGTCGGCTTGCTCCTAGTCCAAAGGACTCTCCAAATATACTTTTTTTCTTGGTTCTTTGACATGCTATAAAATAAGCATGTTTTTCACATGTTTTAAGTTGCTTTTTATTTAATTTTAGTAGAAAATAGGAATGAATTAACTGAGTGTTGTGTTTTGTGTTTTAGGAATAATAAAGAAGAAATGAAGAGAAAAATAGAGAGAAAATCATAGAAAAATGCTGATTTCTGACCTTGTGTCACTAATTGAGGCATATCTCACTCATTTGGACTTCGATTAAGGTGATTTCAGTGGCTATGGAAAGAAGAGACATAGTGCTACAACTTTCATATTCGGCACTTCGGCAAAATCCAGAAGATTCTAGGCGCCGCGGCGCTCACAAGAGAGTGCCGCGGCGCCACGATAAGGATATCCGGAGCGCCGCGGCGCTATGCTGCCCAGGAGAGACCGCCGCGGCGCTGACAAATCCCGCCGCGGCGCCGCGTGCTTTTTTTTTCCGCAGCGCCGCGGCGCCCGTGCGCCATAGGAGACTTGCTAATTTCGCGATTTTAGGTCGTTTTCGCTCAATATTGAAGGGAATGGACGGAAATTTGACCTAAAATACATTCTGACTTCGATTTGGAGAGGGGAGTCTATAAAAAGAGAGGAGAGCAACCAGAGAGGGCATCGAATCTTTCACCGAATTCTTCAATTCTTCTTCTGTTCATCTTATGGCCCTGCGTGGCTAATTCTCTTTAGTTGGTTGAGGTAGGTTGAAACCTCAAGGGATTTTTATACATTGTGAGATGTGGATCTGATGTTTTATTTCAATTTGATTTGAGTATTGATTGTTCATCTGTTCTTGTTCTTAATGATTATGCATATGTTTGCTAGGAGGCCTACTAGTATTTCGTCTGTTTTAATCTACCGCTGAATTGTGTTTTGAACAAAGTCTTTAATTCTGCGATTCGTGAGGCAAATAGGTTTGAGGGTTTTGGATTATAAATCATTGAACCTATGATGAATGATTAACTAAATTAAATATAACCGATGTGTTTATATTTGTTTAGCTCTGTCAGTTTCTCTAGTTCTTCATGCAGTTAGCAAGTTATGTTTTACGGATGTGCTAAAATATGGCTTGTTAATTAGGGTTTAATTAGTGCGATTGTCATTAATTTGCTAGGCTTAAGGAGAAACGGGGTTAAAACCCCAATGATAGATATTCATTTGCAGATTGATTATATTGTCGATGATCAATGTAATCTCTTGACGGTGGATACCAACCGAAACCAACGTCTTTATTATTAATCTCTTTCTCTTAATTATTTTCATTATTGTTTACTTTACTTAATTTGCGATTATCAATCCCCCCTTTTTAATCACATAAGGTAATTCCAGTCTCTGTGGGATCGACCCTTACTCCCACTACTACAGGTTAGTTTTGAGGTAAGGTATTAATTTGGGTGCACCTGTGACAGTGCGCACCAAATTTTGGCGCCGTTGCCGGGGACTGCGTCATTACTTTTTGTGATTTTTTTATATTTTATTTTATGCCTGTAACTCGTTCTTCTAATTCTCGAGATTTACAGTTCAATCCAGATATTGGAAAATCTGTATACAGGCACAGAAGAGGAATTAAGAAGACATTGATCAGGATACGGAGGAAGTGATCATGGCCAGACACCCTACTCTGAAGGAGCTTGCAGCTCCTGATTTACATCAGCAACCCTTATGCATTACTTTTCCTAATCTTGATGACAATGTTAATTTTGAGTTGAAATCTGGATTAATTCATCTCTTACCAAGTTTTCATGGTCTTGCAGGTGAAGACCCGCATAAACATCTGAAGGAGTTCCATGTGGTATGTACCAGTATGAAGCCCCCTGGAGTAACTGAGGAACAAATAAAACTCAGGGCTTTTCCTTTTTCCTTAAAAGATTCAGCCAAAGATTGGTTGTATTATTTGCCCTCTGGTACCATCACTACTTGGAATGAGATGAAGAGAATGTTTTTAGAACATTATTTTCCTGCATCTAGAGTCGCTACTATTAGGAAAGAGATATGCGTCATTAGGCAATTGCATGGTGAAACCCTTTATGAATATTGGGAGAGGTTTAAGAAACTTTGTGCAAGCTGCCCACATCATCAGATTAGTGAGCAGCTACTAATCCAATATTTTTATGAAGGTCTTTTGCAGGGAGATAGGAGCATGATAGATGCGGCTAGTGGAGGAGCACTAGTAGATAAGACTCCTGAGGCAGCCAGAATCCTGATATCAAATATGGCTGCCAATTCACAACAATTTGGCGTTAGGCATGATCCTCCTATTAGACATGCCCAGGAGGTAAGTACTACTTCTCTTCAGAATCAAATATCTGAACTTACTTCTCTTGTGCGTCAAATGGCTACAGGTACACTACAGCAAGTTAAAATATGTGGAATATGCTCAGCCACAGGGCACCCAACTGACATGTGTCCTACACTTTAAGAGGAATCCACAGAACAAGCGAATGCTGTAGGAGGTTTTCCTGGCCAACCAAAAAGGTATGATCCATATGCCAATACATACAATCCTGGATGGAAGGATCATCCCAATTTCAGATATGGGAGTGCACAATATAGGCCTGCAGGACAAAATTTTCAACAAAATCAACAAGCCAATTATCCTAGACAGAATGCACCCCAGGATCAACAGGTAAGTAATCCTTTGGAAGACATTGTGAAAACTCTTGTACATAACTCTCATCAATTTCAGCGAGAGACAAGAGCTAGCATTCAGAACCTGACAACGCAAGTAGGTCAGTTAGCAACCACAGTGAGTCATTTGGATGCTCAAAACTCAGGTAAGTTACCTTCACAAACTGTGGTGAACCCCAGAGAGAATGCTAGTGCAATTGTTTTAAGGAGTGGTAAGGAGATTGAAAGTCCACCCGCACCCTCTTCTCCTAAGAAAACTGAAACATCAATTAAGGAGAAGGAAGCACCTACAGGTAAGTCTCCTTCTAATTTAAATTGTGAAGTAGTGCCTCCTTTTCCAGAAGCTCTTAAAAAGAATAGGCTAAATGAGAAAACTTCTGAATTGTATGATATCTTTAGAAAATGTGAAGTTAATATTCCCCTCCTAGATGCTATTAAGCAGGTACCAAGATATGCAAAATTCTTGAAAGAATTATGCACTCAAAAAAGAAAGCAAAAATTGAAGGGGTTTGAAAAGGTTCAAATGAGTTAGAACGTATCTGCCATGATACAAACAAAACTCCCCACTAAATGCAAGGACCCAGGTATGTTTACCATTCCATGTAAAATTGGGGATACTCATGTTGAAAAAGCTATGTTGGATTTAGGAGCTTCCATAAATGTCATGCCATATTCTATATATGCTTCCTTGAAATTAGGACCATTGAACTTTACTAATGTGGTTATTCAATTAGCTGACAGGTCCACTGCATATCCTAAGGGAGTAATTGAGGATGTTTTGGTACAGGTAGATGATTTGGTTTTCCCTGCAGACTTTTATGTTCTAGACATGGAAAATGGGGATTTTACATCCCCAATATTATTAGGGAGACCATTTTTGAAAACCTCAAAAACAAAGATAGATGTTCACAATGGCACACTCACTATGGAATTTGATGGTGAAGTAATAAATTTTAATATGTATGAAGCCATGAAACATCCAGGTGATGATACTCCTGTTTATTCTATAGATATCTTTGATTCCCTAGCACATGATGTATTTGAATTAGATGGACAGGATAAATTGGATGTGATTGTGAGCAAATCCATAGAAGAGGATGATTGTGAGATAGACTTGGATGAAGAAACGAAAGAGGAACTGGCTGCACTAAATGGTTTTTCAGAAGAACCACCAACAGGTAATGTTTCTTATATAGATTTACCAATTTCTGATACTTCTCTTTTACCTTCTGTGGTGCAGGCTCCTACTCCTGAACTGAAACCACTCCCTGATCATCTCAAATATGTATTCTTGGGAGAGGAAGAAACACTTCCTGTTATTATCTCCAACAAGCTTGAAAATAATCAGGAGGCAAAGCTAATCCAAGTTCTTAAAGAACACAAAACTGCAATAGGTTGGACCATAGCTGATCTTAAGGGAATAAGCCCTTCTACATGTATGCACAGAATATTGATGGAAGAAGGAGCTAAACCATCTAGACAGCCCCAAAGAAGGCTAAATCCACCTATGATGGATGTAGTGAAGAAAGAAATTCTTAAATTGTTGGAGGTTGGGATAATATACCCTATTTCAGACAGTTATTGGGTTAGCCCAGTGCAAGTGGTTCCCAAGAAAACAGGAATAACTGTGGTGAAAAATCAAAATGAGGAATTGGTACCCACCCAGATTCAAAATGGGTGGAGGGTTTGTATAGATTATAGAAAATTAAATTCTGTAACCCGAAAAGATCATTTTCCTTTACCTTTTATTGATCAAATGCTTGAAAGATTATCTGGTAAACCTTACTACTGTTTTCTTGATGGTTATTCAGGCTATTTCCAGATTGCAATTGCTCCGGAAGACCAGGAAAAGACAACCTTCACTTGTCCATTTGGGACATTTGCATATAGGCGCATGCCATTTGGGCTTTGTAATGCCCCTGCCACTTTTCAAAGGTGTATGGTTAGCATATTCTTAGATTACCTTGAAAAATTTATTGAGGTATTTATGGATGATTTTTCAGTTTATGGAAATTCATTCGATGATTGTTTGCATAACCTTTCACTAATTTTGAAAAGATGTCAAGAAACTAACCTTGTTTTAAATTCTGAAAAGTGTCATTTTATGGTTGAACAAGGTATAGTTTTAGGCCATATTGTCTCAAAAAGAGGAATAGAGGTAGATAAAGCAAAGATTGATATTATACAAACTCTACCTTATCCCACTTGTGTACGGGAAGTTCGTTCTTTTCTTGGCCATGCAGGTTTTTATAGGAGATTCATAAAGGACTTTTCCAAGAAAGCAGCACCTATGTGAAAATTGCTTCAGAAGGATGTCTCTTTTGAATTTGATGGAGAATGCAGGGAAGCTTTTGACAAATTAAAAGAGTCCTTGATTTCAGCTCCAATCATCCAAGCACCAGATTGGAACATCCCTTTTGAAATTATGTGTGATGCCAGTGATCATGCAGTTGGAGCAGTACTAGGCCAAAGGATTGGAAACACATCCCATGTGATATATTATGCCTCCAGAATACTGAATGATGCCCAGAAGAACTATACCACCACTGAAAAAGAACTCTTAGCTGTAGTCTTTGCATTAGAAAAATTTAGATCATATTTAATATGCACTAAAATTATTGTTTTTACTGATCATGCAGCTTTGAGGTATTTGGTGATGAAAAAGGAGGCTAAACCTAGGATAATCAGATGGGTGCTACTGCTTACAGAATTTGATTTAGAGATTAGAGACAAGAAAGGGTCTGAAAACAGTGTAGCAGATCACCTAAGCCGCCTAACACATGTGGAAAAAAATTGAAAATTGAAGAATTATTCCCAGATGAAAATTTATTTTCAATTTCAATTCATATGCCATGGTATGCAAACATTGTAAATTATCTGGCTACTAATCAGTTACCTCCTCTTTTGACCAGGGCAGCTAAAAATAGGATCAAGAGTGACGCCAAATACTACATATGGGATGATCCTTACCTTTGGAAGCAATGCTCAGATCAAATTATAAGACGGTGTATTCCTAATTCTGAAGTTTTCTCCATCCTAACCTTTTGCCATTCTTATGCATGTGGTGGACATTTTGGAGCAAAAAGGACAGCAAAGAAAGTTTTAGATTGCGGTTTTTACTGGCCTACCATATTCAGAGATTCATACCATTTTTGTAAGTCATGTACAAACTGTCAAAAAACAGGTAATATCTCCAGGAAAAATGAGATGCCTCAAACACCAATATTGTTTTGTGAAATTTTTGATGTTTGGGGCATTGATTTTATGGGACATTTTCCTTTATCAGCTGGATATAATTATATTTTGTTAGCTGTGGATTATGTCTCAAAGTGGGTAGAAGCTAAACCCACTAGGACTGATGATTCTAAAGTGGTTGCAGATTTCATTAAATCCCATATCTTTACAAGATTTGGGATTCCAAGAGCTTTGATAAGTGACAGGGGAACACATTTTTGCAATAGGACTATTGAAGCCCTATTAAAGAAATATAATGTCACTCATAAATTGTCAACTGCATATCAATCCCCCCTTTTTAATCACATAAGGCAATTCCAGTCTCTGTGGGATCGACCCTTACTCCCACTACTACAGGTTAGTTTTGAGGTAAGGTATCATCCCCAGACCAATGGGCAAGCTGAGGTATCCAACAGAGAAATCAAAAATATCATTAGTAAGACAATAAATCCCAACCGCAGGGATTGGAGTCTCAGATTAGATGATGCTCTCTGGGCATACTGAACAGCATATAAGACCCCAATTGGTATGTCCCCATACATGTTAGTATTTGGTAAAACTTGTCATCTTCCAGTTGAATTGGAACATAAAGCATTTTGGGCTATAAAGAAATTTAACATGAATGTGGAAGAAAGTGGAGAATGCAGGAAATTACAACTTCAGGAATTAGAGGAAATTAGAAACGAGGCCTACGAAAATGCAAATATTTATAAGGCCAAAACTAAACTCCTACACGATCGTATGATTTCACGTAAGGAGTTTAGCAAAGGACAGAAAGTTCTCCTCTACAATTCTAGGCTCCGATTGTTTCCAGGTAAATTTCGTTCTAGATGGGAAGGACCATTTATTGTTACTGATATTTTCCCTCATGGTGCAGTTGAAATAAAGAGCATGGATAACCAGAATAGCTTCAAAGTCAATGGGCATAGGCTTAAACCCTACTATGAAGGATTTCAGCAAGAGGAAGCACAATGGATAACTTTTCAAGACCTTCATTGATTTTCTTTGGATCTATGTCGAGCCAACGACGTAAAACAAAGGCGCTGGTTGGGAGGCAACCCAACAATCATTCTGCTTCTTCTTCTTATTTTTTCTTTCTTTTCATAGTTTATTTTTTCTCTTTAAAAAAAAAAAAAAATTCTGAACTGCGGACGCGCACATGCGCCGCGGCGCTACGTACCCAGAATGGGTGAGCGCCGCGGCGCTCTCTATAAGAGCATCGCGATGCTCTTCATTTTCCCCCTCCATTTTTGCCTCTTTTGCAGCTCCAAATCCATTTTCTTACCTTCAATCACCCACACCCACCTCCCACTACAATATCTTGCTGAAATTACATGATTTTGCAACTTCTTTTGCAGGATTATACACTTCTTTTCAGCATTTGAGCTGATTTCCACGCCAATTTTCAAGGGTTCTCAAGCCATTTTGATCTCACACTTTCCAGCCACAAATCACGCTGCATTTGGTACGATTTACGTTGTTTTTCCTGCTGAAATTGATCTCTACACTTCCTTGCTACTTGTTTTTACTGCATTGGGACTCCAAGCTACGAATCTACCATCCATTCTCTCCATTTTTCAAGAGTGCACACCAGGTGTTTGATAAAACGCCCCAGAGAGTTTGCCAAGTGCAATGGCCCCAAAAACTTCCAAATTAGGAATCTCTAAGAGGAAGAACAGAGCTGAGGACCCTCCGGCATTCGACACTGGGGTTTTTGTGACTGAAGCGGTTTATCAACACCACATCAAAGTGGTGGTGCATAAACCTATAGTTCCAGAACGTGGATTTCTTATCACCGAAGGGCTACCTCACAGAGACAATATCCTCCATAGGCATTGGGAGATGTTCTGCAGAAACCCAGAACCTGGAGTTATCCCCGTAGTACAGGAGTTCTACTCCAATGCTACAGTTCACGAACGTCATCAAGCACGGGTTAGAGGCAAGATGGTGCCATTCACTCCGCACGCTATTAATGAATTCTTTTCCTTGCCTGATATTGAGGATGATGAATATACGGCGCTTCTTCAATCATACATTGACTTTGACGACGTTATTTGCACTCTATGCTACAGGGGGGCCTCCTGGAAATTGGATAGCAATGGCCATCCGTTGTACCTTGCTAGAGCTGACATGAATAAAGTGGCTAAAGCATGGCACTATTTCGTGTCAGCAAGATTTATGCCCAGCCTCAACATGAGTCAGGTCAGGCGGGAAAGGGCCATTTTGCTTTATACAGTACTAAAAGGGCTTTCTATTGATGTAGGTAAGGTTATTCATAGGCAGCTGCTCGGCTGTATCAGTGCTAGAGGCGGATCCCTATTTGCCCCTAGTTTAATTACTGGTCTATGTCAGAAAGCGGGCGTAAGCTGGGATTCCACTGAAGCTCTCATTCACCCGATGAAGCCTATTTCCTATGCAGACATCCAAAAATACAAGGGCCATGAAGAAGCAGCGGAGGAGGAGCTAGGGATTCAGCCAGTCCCTACAGAGGAACCGGGCAGCAGCTCAGCTCCACCACCATCCCAACATACTATTGAAGATTTATGGGAGCGCACAGAGTATCTGAGCCATCAAATGAACGATCTGGCCCTCTATCAGCACTCTATTGCACAGCATCATCATGCGTGTTTTAGCCAGTTAGCTCATGCCTTGAACCTCCCGATTGCTTTCCCGGCACCTCCTGAACCACCCTTTAGGCCTGCACCTGAGCATGATGAGATGGATGGTGATCACTAGTCAGGGAAGTTTCACTGAACCACTCCTTCTGTTTTTTTTATTTGTCCCTTTTATATTCTCTTTTATATTCTTACATTGGGGACAATGTATGTTTTTAAGTGTGGGGGGTCACTTTATAATTCAGCTGGATGACTGTATAATATATCATACACGTGTGCACTTTCCTACTTTGATACATTTTATGATATATGCACTTTTAATCTTATCATGAGGTGAGCATGTGAACAAAATTTCATTTTATGAGTTTGTGATAGCTGAACCAATAGCCAATGATATAACTGTTTAAATTGCTTATAGCTCTTGGGAGATGTAGGAAAGTCATAATTATGTGTAATTTTAATTTCTTTTCAATTTATGATTACCTATTTTCTAAAAATCATGAAATTCTTTTGCACAGTAATTTTGGATATTTAATTTGTCTTTTACTTAGAAAAAGATTATATAATTCAAAATTATTTTATGATCTCATTTAAATTTCTAGAACTTATTTAAATGCTACTTGAGGCGAAATCCTAGGCTAATTCTAACAATTAGGAGATGATTTAGGCATTTGTTTTAGAGATTGAGCCTTTCAAGCTTAACCCAAACAAGTGAATATCCTTAGAACCTCTATTTTGAGCTTAATTAACATTTTATTCTATACCCACAAAACAGCCAAGACCAAATTTTGTGATTGACACCTTTATTTTCTTCTACCTGTTCACTCACTCCATGATTAATTTCTGAATATTTGTTTTATAGATCTACATTAATGAAAGGGTGGAAGGGTGGAGCAAGGACAAAAGAAAGAAAGAAAGAAAAAATATATTTTCTTAAAAGACTAATGAAAGTCTATCCAGTGATTGAAAAAGGAAGAAATAGAGAATCAAAGAAAAGTAGAATGCAGAAAAGCAAGGAAATAAGTGTGGGGGAAAAACTTCCCCAATCTTGGGAATTAGCTCAAATAGATCAGAGTTAATCATGTGATGTTGGGGGATTGAGCTTTAAAATTATATCTTTTATCTCACCCCATAGCCTAGCCACATTACAAGCTGAGTTAAGTCCTTTTGATCCTAAGAAGTAGTTTTAGCCTACATTAGTGGAGAGTAGCATGAAAAATAAGTCTATGGAAATTTTAAATAGAGAGCCATGCTATAATTCCTGAGATATATAAGCTCATTTAGGTAAAAGAAAATTTAATTATCCGAATACACACACACACACTATGGATTTTAGGGAATAAATTATAAATTGCTTTTGAATTAAATGTTGCACATGATCATGAAATTTTCTGAAATTTCTTCAAGAGCATACAATTTTCACTATGAGGCAGCATATTGGTAAGCCATTCACTCATTTCATATATTGAATTCTGTTTACATGAATCAATGTTTGCTTGAGGACAAGCAAAAGAGTAAGTGTGGGGGTATTTGACATGCTATAAAATAAGCATGTTTTTCACATGTTTTAAGTTGCTTTTTATTTAATTTTAGTAGAAAATAGGAATGAATTAACTGAGTGTTGTGTTTTGTGTTTTAGGAATAATAAAGAAGAAATGAAGAGAAAAATAGAGAGAAAATCATAGAAAAATGCTGATTTCTGACCTTGTGTCACTAATTGAGGCATATCTCACTCATTTGGACTCCGATTAAGGTGATTTCAGTGGCTATGGAAAGAAGAGACATAGAGCTACAACTTTCATATTTGGCACTTCGGCAAAATCCAGAAGATTCTGGGCGCCGCGGCGCTCACAAGAGAGTGCCGCGGCGCCACGATAAGGATATCCAGAGCGCCGCGGCGCTATGCTGCCCAGGAGAGACCGCCGCGGCGCCGCGTGCTTTTTTTTTCCGCAACGCCGCGGCGCGCCACTTAAGCGCCGCGGTGCCCGTGCGCCGTAGGAGACTTGCTGATTTCGCGATTTAGGTCGTTTTCGCTCAAAATTGAAGGGAATGGACGGAAATTTGACCTAAAATACATTCTGACTTCGATTTGGAGAGGGGAGTCTATAAAAAGAGAGGAGAGCAACCAGAGAGGGCATCGAATCTTTCACCGAATTCTTCAATTCTTCTTCTGTTCATCTTATGGCCCTGCGTGGCTAATTCTCTTTAGTTGGTTGAGGTAGGTTGAAACCTCAAGGGATTTTTATACATTGTGAGATGTGGATCTGATGTTTTATTTCAATTTGATTTGAGTATTGATTGTTCATCTGTTCTTGTTCTTAATGATTATGCATATGTTTGCTAGGAGGCCTACTAGTATTTCGTCTGTTTTAATCTACCGCTGAATTGTGTTTTGAACAAAGTCTTTAATTCTGCGATTCGTGAGGCAAATAGGTTTGAGGGTTTTGGATTATAAATCATTGAACCTATGATGAATGATTAACTAAATTAAATATAACCGATGTGTTTATATTTGTTTAGCTCTGTCAGTTTCTCTAGTTCTTCATGCGGTTAGCAAGTTATGTTTTACGGATGTGCTAAAATATGGCTTGTTAATTAGGGTTTAATTAGTGCGATTGTCATTAATTTGCTAGGCTTAAGGAGAAATGGGGTTAAAACCCCAATGATAGATATTCATTTGCAGATTGATTATATTGTCGATGATCAATATAATCTCTTGACGGTGGATACCAACCGAAACCAACGTCTTTATTATTAATCTCTTTCTCTTAATTATTTTCATTATTGTTTACTTTACTTAATTTGCGATTATCAATCCCCCCTTTTTAATCACATAAGGTAATTCCAGTCTCTGTGGGATCGACCCTTACTCCCACTACTACAGGTTAGTTTTGAGGTAAGGTATTAATTTGGGTGCACCTGCGACAGTGCGCACCATTCTTGTACTCTTTTGCTCACCTGCAAAAAGAAAACACAACCAAACAGTATCCAGACCAAAAAAATAAAATCTAATGAAAGTAAGAAAGTAATCACAAGTTAACAATGAGTTAAGGGATAAAAAGCAACAAATAAACACAAAATTTTCCCATTTATCAGTAAACCCTTTTCACATACTTTAACATATATCCTTTCTTACTCTCCTTTAACTTTATATTCATGAATTTCACTTAGGACATAAGATTTCCTAATTAGATGCAAAAATAATTTTAGTTAACACCCACTCGATATTTATCTTCCTAACTATAACATTTTTATATACATACATATATAAATACATATACATATACATATACATATACATATAAATACATATACATACATACATATATATATATACATATAAATACATACATATATATATATATATATATATACCTATTAACTAAGATTTAAAACTAGTGTTAGTATATATACAAGTACTATGTTGTATTATATATAAATGTGATTTACTACTAAAGCCTATCCATGATACCTTTAACTATTAAATGTATAATTACTAAGATCAAAATTTTATTTTATTTAGTTTTATTCTATTTTATTTTATTGTATGGTACAATGATTTATATTATTTAATTAAGAGGATCCTATATTAGAGCCATATGATCTTTCCCAAATCACACAGCAAAGGAGGGTAATCACCATCATGTCAAACACATAGCTTGTAATGGTAAATCTACATCTTGTCTGACACAAAGTTTGTAAGGATAAGTCCCCATTCCTTATCAATCAATATAAGGTGGGGAGGAGCTTTCCTCAACTCTCTAATCATTCTATTCTCATTATCATAGTATGAGAAGATCACCTCAACTCTTTTCACATCATAAATCTCTATATGAGGTTAGGAGGAGCTCTCTTCTACTCCCTAACCCTTTCATTCTCATATCACCGTGTGTTGCTCTTCACAAGGGCTAGCAACCCCTTGCCAGTTATGGTTGCGTGATGTACCAAGGCTAGCATTTGCCGCTATTAGTTAATAGTATTTCTGACAAGAATTCTTTCCAAATATTTCATGTTTTAAATATTTATTTATTTATTATGTAAACCTTAAGAGTAAAAAGTAACATCCATAATTTCGTTTATTTTATTAATAAAGCTATATAAATATTTAATTAAGGAAATAAAATATAATAAAGAATTTTTTTAGATTTCTAAGGAAATATAACCCATAGAAATTATTCACCTTATGTGTATGCATAAAAATGTTTCTAACATTAAGGAAATAAGTAAAGAGAGAAAACCAAACAAGAAAAATTAGTAAAAGCATACTAAAGGTAGGCGAAATTCTTGTGTAAGGAAGATAAATTTTTGGGAAGTAAGTGAAGGTCTTAAAATTTGAAGAAGATTGGAATAAGGTAATTTTTGTTAATTCAAGAGCTAGAGTTACTAAGTTTAACATCTCCACCCATACATTGGGCCTTCGCCTATGGACAGTTCATATAGAATTTTTCCACTTCACATGAGTTTCTAGCAAGCCAATTGGATAGCCCAAGAAAGAAATAAAAGATAGACTTGAACTAGGATATAGAAGTTGGACTGATAGCCCAAAAATCATGAAACTGTGACCAAGCCCTCCATGAAAGGTAGAATTTCAGCCAAAGCAAAGGAAATAGGCAAGAATGAGCACAAATCCAAGAGGGAAAGACAAGAACCATGTGAGTAAATAGTAGTGTAATAATAATAAAGACTAGGTCACATGGCATTAGGACCAAACATCTATATCCTACATTCATAATTTCAACAATAATACATGGCATTATGACAAAACATCTATATCCAACATTCATAATTTCAACAAGTAGTTAATAATACATGGCATTATGAAAAGACATCCTTATCCTACACAAATAATTTCAGCTAAGCAAGGGAGACATAAGGGCTGGAAATTTGCCACCTAGAAAGGTAAACCTATCATACTTGAGTGAGACAAAACAAAAAGAAAAAGAATCCCTAAATTAAAGGGACCTTGTCTCTTGTCTTAAGAATATTTTATCATGATTTTCAAAATACAAATCTCTTTTTGCTATGCATATCTTGACTATGGGAGAGGAAGACAAGAGCATGAGTTGTCTTCCCCCAAAAAACAACCAAGTGAATCCTAATTGTGATAAGGTAGACCCATGATTATGAAAGCTGAACCACTTGATAGTTTATTTAAGTAAAACCCACCCTTATAACATTATAATTACATCCAAGTGAGGGAGAGGAAAAACATAAGCAAGGTAGAGGAAGAAGAAGTCTAGAGGACTAAGAACTCAAGGTAAGTTAACTTAATCTCCACTTGAATCCATATTTTCTCTTCATCCTTGGGGTTCAAAACTCACCCTCCTTCTTTTATTTAAGCTGCTAGAAAAGCTAAGGGAAGGGAGGAATCTTACAAGTTCCTTCAAAAGGAAATAAGAAAAAGACTTCAATAAGTGAGCTAGGGAGATCTTTAGGTAGGTTCAACAATATCTTTTTTTTAAAAAAAGCTTTGAAATTTGTAACATTTATATGGGATTTTGATCTTAGAACTTTGATGAAATTTACAATATTTGCTACTTTGATGATTGGTCATGGATGTTGCTATATCATGTTACATGTTATCTTGCATATGATGGATGTTTTGAACATTTTGATTAGTGTGGAATGTTCTACCTAGGTATGGCTATGGATGGCAAAATTTTAGGACTTTTATGTTGCTATTTTGTATATTTGAATGTGGTGAAAAATGGATGAAATATGATTAGATATAAATTAGGAAGAAAATGGAAGAAGACAGAATAAAATGATGAACTAAAACCTTAGGAAAGGTTTGGTTAAGAAATTGGATTTAGGAGTGACTAGGAAAGCTTCTCTTTTTAAAATTATGGGAAGAATCGGTTAGTAATTAAAAAAATAGTTAACAAGAAAAATGTAGATATATGTCTTGTAACATCCTAGATTTTAATAAGTGAAAAATAATTCTCATGGTGAAGGGAATGGAAGAGAATGAAATGGAACATCAATGAAATCTTAGAAAAATGATAAAGTGGCTAAATGGAAAAAGTGTAATTCTTAAAGAAAGAGAAGGCATGTGTTAAGGAGAGGCAACCTTCTAGAAGCTTAGAATTAAAATAATAATTTCGCTTGCCTTAGAGGAGAGGTCAGCTAAGCTTGTTGGAGAAGCTTGGATTAAAATATCATATCCTTGGCTTGGAGAAGAAGTAGTTGACTTGGAGAAGTGGCTTGGAGGAGAAGTAGGTGAAAAAGATCAAGGGGAAGAGAATGGCGGCCAAAGAAAAGGAGGAGAAGAGAGAGAGGCCGAGAGAAGGAGAGAAAGAAAAAGAAGAGAGAGAGAGAGAGGAGAGAGAAAGGCAACAAAGGTGAAAATCCAAGAGAAAGAAAGAAGAAGTGATCAAGAGGAGGAAATCCAAGGATATAAAGAATCTCTGGTTTGGTTGGTTTAACATTATTCATATTTTCATGGAAGTTAATGCATTTTAAATGATTTATAAGTGTTTCAAATATCCGCTTTTGATGATTTATGATGTATATTTATGGTTGGCCATGAAAAGTGAGAGTTTGATGTATAGATCATACATGTGTTTGCTTATTTTGGGCTTGAAAGGGTTGAAAATCGATGCTCTAAATGTTTGATTTTGGGTGTTATGTTTTATGTCAAATATGGAAATATGTCTAATATATGAATTGTATCCCTGTTTCTTAGCTTTCTAATGCCTCTGGAATCACCTTGATCGGATTTGAAATGAGAGTGATATTCCCTGATGCGTGAAGAAAGGTCAGATTTAATGCACAGAATTGTGATGCTGTTTTCGGACATATTTTCACCTGTTTCTGTTTCTAATATGTTAAAGTAGTAAACATCCAAGTTGTAGATAATTGTCTTAGATTTATATAGACACCAAAATCACCTTAATCGGAGTTAAATTGTGGGAGGTATGGTCTTTTTAGTAAGCAAAGGTCTAGCTGGACGAAAATCTGGACTGTAGGGAAAACCCAAAGCACGACCATGCTTTGTGACACGGCCAGGCTGTGCTTCGGGCTGTTTTAAAAAATTTTAGCATATTTTGTACAGCTTGAAGCATGGCCGTGCTTGGTGACACAGCCAAGCCATGCTTTGGGCTATTTTGTGATTTTTCAGCACTGTTTGAACAACTTGAAGCACGACCATGTTTGTTGACATGGCCAGGTCGTGCTTGAGGCTAGATCTGCTTTGTTTTGCATTTTGAAGGCTTTAAATGAACTCCAATGAATGGATGGTGTTAAGGGGAACTAAACTACAAATAAATACCTTTTTAATTATGCATTGTAGTATGATTTCCATTCTTTTATTATGAGAAATTAAATCACATATTGCATAATGATGAGATGTATGTTTAATGTATGGATAAAATACATATTAATGAGACCTATGCAAGTGAATTTGTGATGTATTGAAGAGATATATGTAAGTGAATTGCATATGAGCTAGATGTGCAATGTATGGATGAAATGCATGTTGACTTGATGCCTATGCTAATATATCAATGCATGAGGATTACATGATATATGGTATGCATTATTGGTAAGTGTACTAATAAATATTTGTTAAATGATGTGGTGATGATATTATGCATGACATTATTGATGTGCTTGGTTAATGCATAATCCCTTTGTGATGGTCATGATGATTAAAGAATATGATGTGTACATTATTATATGACGATAAAAGGGGTTGTTACATATTGATTGTATGAAGAGATGAAGTTGATTGTGGACTGAAAGCATTATGATAAAGGAGAGTTGTTTGATGTATACATGGTCATATCATGTTGATGTACATGGTTGAGATGTGACTACAGACGATTAGTCACTGAGTGTTGTGATGTGGCTGTAGACGAACAGTCACCCTGCATGAAAGTATTACAAAGATAGATACACAAGAATATTATTGAAGTATAACCTGGTTATTATACATGCCTGATATTGATGCATAACCTGTCTGTTGAATATGAAAGCATGCTATACATTCTTGTTACTTTATCATATACAAAGAGAAAATGTTTTCTGTAGTTTATATAGCTGGACATAACATTGTGTTTTCCTTAATTACCATATGATGTTTTTAATGTTAAACCTATTGGGAACCTTCGTTCTCATTATTGTTGGTGTTATGTTCAGATAAGAGCAAACAATACGCTATCTGCTTCCGTGCACTTGATCATAAAAGATCTAATGGATGGCGATGCTTTGTACAGATCCCGATGCCAGCACCAACTCCTCCACCCTTTACACCCAGGGGAGATGTGCAATATAGGGTTCAATGTTAAGTTGATGTAGTTATGTGTCTCAGTGTTGCTTATGTATAAATATTAACCTTTGATGTAGTTCGAATATTATGATAATAGAATATTAGCTGCTTATATAAATGTGTGTGGTTCGCTGCTTGGAATCTTTTATCGGTCGCTATATATAAAAAAACCTGTCATTACATGTCTCACAGATTTTTAGCCACTGGAATCACCCAATTTGAAGTTCAAATAAGGGAGATATGGTCCGATTAGTAAGCACTGGTCAAAAAATAGTTAACCAGGGAAGAATCTGTTAGGTAATCTTCTGTGTTTGAATTTTTAGAAAAATTTATAGGGAACTAAAATGAATTGTTAACATGAAAAATATACATATATTTCTCAAGAATTTTTATCCACTGGAATCATTTAATTTGGAATCCATATTAGGAAGATATGGTCAGATTAGTAAGCAGTGGTCAGAAACTAGCTGATTTGGGAAGAAATTGTTAAGTATTCTTCTGTGTTTGAATTTATGGGCAAAATATGTAAGGAATTAAAGAAAATTGTTAACATAATAAATGTAGATATATGTATCACGGATCTATAGGCTCTAAAAGCACTTAATTTGGAGGCTATATAAGGGAGATATGGCTAATTAATAAGTAGAGGTCAGAATCAATCTAGAATCGTTGGTGGTAAATGTAAGCGTCTTTACTTTCTATTTTTTGGGAATAATTCGTAATTTATATGAAAAAATGATAAACATGAAAGTTGTATATAAGTTTCTTAGAGTTTTATAAGTTTTGGAATCACCTAAATTGGAGTTCGTATGAGGTGGATATGGTCAGATTAGTAAGTAAAGGTCTGAACCTACTCGAGAAGAAATAACATTAAATTTGAGGGAGTAGTAACACCATGATTATTTACGATTTCACTAAAATGTTCAACATAAGGGTTTTATAGGATTGTCTTATCTTTCAATTGACAACAAGATCACCCCAATCGGATTTAAAATGAGGGTGTTATGCTTTGTTTAGTGAGAGAGAAAAATAATATTTAAAAAAAGAAGAATTTTATAAATGAAAATAGTAAATGACTAGTGTATGCCATAGCCATTGCCATTGCTTGAACTCCTTACAATCTTAAGTGTACAATTTTGATATGAAAATATTTTATAAAGTGATATTTGAAAATGATTATGTTCATGGCAAGATTGTATTTTACCAATAATTTTTGGTAATGATTATGCTTTGATGATAAATTATGGCATGTGAGTATAATGAATATACTTGTTATTGAAATCATATTTTTGGCTATTAATGTGAAAAGAAAATAGACGAGCATAGTCACGTGGTAGTTCGTGTGGTGCACTAGTAGGGGATTGACATGCTATAAAATAAGCATGTTTTTGACATGTTTTAAGTTGCTTTTTATTTAATTTTAGTAGAAAATAGATATGAATTGATTGAGTGTTGTGTTTTGTGTTTTAGGAATAATAAAGAAGAAAAGAAGAGAAAAATAAAGAGAAAATCATAGAAAAATGCTGATTCCTGACGTTTTGTCACTAATTGAGGCATATCTCACTCATTCGGACTCCGATTAAGGTGATTTCAGTGGCTATGGAAAGAAGAGACATAGAGACAACTTTCATATTTGGTACTTCAGCAAAATCCAGAAGATTTTGGGCACTGCGGCACTCACAAGGGAGCACCACGGTGCCACAATAAGGAAATCCAGAGCGCCGCGGCCCTGTGCTACACAGGAGGGAGCACTGCGGCACTCAACCCAGCGCGCTGCGGCACCTGATCATGTTCGACATAGCCTACCGCGGCACTGAAAGGGAGCGCCGCGGCACCCCGTGGCAGAATCTTCGTAGCGCTGCGGTGCCCCGCGGTAGAATCTTCGTAGCGCCACGGCGCTCCAGTTAAGTGCCACGGCGCCCGTGCGCCGTAGGGGACTTGCTGATTTCGCGATTTTAGGTCGTTTTCACTCAAAATTGAAGGGAATGGACGGGAATTTGATGTAAAATACGTTCTGACTTCAATTAGGGGGGAAAAGTCTATAAAAAGGGAGGAAAGCAACCAGAGAAGGGATCCAATCCTTCACCGAATTCTTCATCTACATTCTTCAAATCTTCTTTTGATTATCTTATGGCCCTGCGTGGGTATTTCTCTTTAGTTGGTTGAGGTGAGTTGAAACCTCAAGGGATTTTTATACATTATGAGATGTGGATCTGAGCCTCATCGGAATTTGCACACACAAACAAGTTTGAAACAAAATTTGTTGCAAGTTTAAGTCACTTTAAGGGAACAGATGCTCTGAATGCATGTATCTCATATATTCACTTAGGCTTGCATTTTGGATTTCTAAGCTGTCCAAATATACTCAATTACAATCATGCATCTTTAGAGAAAACACCAAAAAAAAGATCAAATTGTTTTAAGGATGGCAAGTCAGAGGTGCAAAAGACACTGTCAGACAAATATTTACATACATATTAGTACCTGTTGGAGGGATGTGATTGAAGAGGTTATCTGTGATTGTAGTTTTTCCTCAAACTGTGCTTGCATCCTTTCTTCTCTTAGTCTCATCTCCTCACATAATTCTGTAGCAACCTTTTCACGTATTTTCCTTTCTTGCTTTTCAAGGTGTTGGGGAGTGATTTGGTTAGCAACTCTCTTAGTGAGAGGTCTAGCCCTGTATCCTTTACCGTGAAAATACCCCATCCTTTGATAAAGAACCTGAGTCAACATTTTGTCATTAGTCATACTAGGAGTGTCTTCTTAAGATTGCTTGGTTACAATCTCTTTCAGTTGGGCTTACGCTTAAAACAAAGTAGAGTTAGAATAAGAACAAGAAATATAAATTACATCAGGTAAAACTTAATAAAATTTAACTATACATGAACTGTCAGGGACTTTGCATTTGACCATATAACTTCCCCTTCTTTCGACTTACGAGTATGCTGTATCTCCCATATTTGGTCAATTGGAGCCTTCTCTCCAGTTTTAGGATTTCTCTACAATAAAACATAATTGTCATATAATGATAAATAAAACATGAATATAAATTTATATATAAGAATAAGTTATTCTAAAGTCTGACCGTTAATTCCTTAACTTCTGCAAACGATCAAGAACCGCACGTATGTTTTGTTAACTGTTTAGCCATGTTCTGTGTATTTGTTGAACTTTTGCCCTGCATGTAACTTCATAAGTTTGACAAAAAATTTAGTTGCACATTTCATAATAGATCACTATTTAAATATGGTATTACATAATACCTTAAAATCATCTAAGCCAAAAAAACTAACCAAGTGCCTCCATTCATCATCGTTGACTGTGGGAGGTGGATGTGCAAATCTCTCCTCATCGGTGTTGTATGTAACAACTCCATTTAAGTATCAATTTTTTTTTAAAATACCATGAAGTTATTACCTCGTTACAACTTAACTCAATATAATATTTATTTAATTTAAACAATACAGAGTTTACATACATGTCATTAATCAAAACATACGTACAACATATCAAACACATAAAAATCTACATCTTATTTAGTCTGGTTGACCAATTCTAGAGATACAGGTGCGGGAGGTTGCACCTTCATCGGGATCTAAGCCAACTCGACCACAAACATTTTATTTACTTCTGGGATCTGCCCAACATAAAATACTCGATCCAACGTGCACTAAAAGCCAGAGCTATAGAAAAATTTGCATAACTAATTTTCTAAACATGATAGGGAAATATAGTGAGAATTAAATCACAGTAAGTTCAACAATAAATCATCATCAATATAGCTCATCATATCATGTTCAGCTGTATAAACTACAGAAAATATCTTTGGTCACATAATTCATTATATCTATGCACATAAGAATCATACATTAATGATATGTATGACAGGATTAACTATTTTCAGAATATCATATGATGGCCATCAACTTATTCTCATTTCAAGCAACCCCGGTCAGGGTGAGTATCTTCTACTCTCCGGTACGGACTTTTCTCGCTCCGTCCGACATGGCACACTTTCTCTTTCTTTTCTCATAATCATAATCATAACCGTTGGTAGGGTGTCCCCTACTGGTGCACCACACGTATTGCCATGTGATCGTGCTCATTTCTTTTCTTTTCACAATGATAGCCAAAAATATGCTTTCAATAACAAGTATGTTCATCAAAATATAACTATTACCATAAATTATTGGTAATCATGCCATGAGCATAACCATTTCAAATATCACTTTATAAAATATTTCCATGTCAGAATTTCACACTTAAGATGGTAAGAAGTTCATACAATGGCAATGGCTATGGCATATACTAGTCATTTATTATTTTCATTTATAAGATTCGTCTTCTTTTTTAAATATTAATTTTATTTCTTTATTTTCTTGATGCAGGTTTTCATCATATCTAACCTTCCCTTTATGCTTGGCATTTAGTAATTTTTTTCTTATTTATATCATTTCCAACACATGTTTTTACAAATTTATAAAGCATTGTTCTCCAATTTGATTTCTATTATTACCCTATAGTTAAAGAGGTTCATCTAGGGTACAAAAATGTTGAAATTAGGCTTAACCAGCTTCCAACACGGTCTGGCCATGTTCCAGGACACGGCCATGCTTTAAAAATACTTCAAATATACTTAAAAACAGCCTCGAACACGGCTAGCCCGTGCTTGAAGCACCCAGAACATGACCTGGCCGTGCTCTGTGACCTTTCTTACTAATCAGAGCATACCTCCCTCATTTTAACTCTGATTGAGGTGATCTTGGTGTCTATGGAAAGCTACGACAATTATCTAAAACTATTATGTTAATCATATCAGAAAAATAATAATAAAGCTTGATGTTATTACTCCCTTAAATTCAATATTATTTCTTCTCGGGTAGGTTCTAACCTTCACTTACTAATCTAACTATATCTCCCACATACAAATTCCAAATTAAGTGATTCCAGTGGCTAAACATCCCTAACACATAAATATATAATTCATATGTTAACCATTTATTTTAATTCCTTATAGAATTTTCCCATAAATTAAAACACCGAAGCTATCCTAACATATTCTTCCCTGATTAACCATTTTCTGACCTTTGTTTACTAATCGAAACATATCTACCTTATATGAACTCTAAATTGAATGATTCCAGTGGCTAAAAATCCGTAACACACATAGCTATAATTCTTATGTTAACCTTGTATTTTAATTCCATACAGATAATTCCCAGAAATTAAAATATAGAAACTATCCTAACATATTCTTCACTGATGAACCATTTTCTGACCTTTAACTACTAATCAGACCATATCTACCTCATATGGACTCCAAATTGAATGATTCTAATGGCTCAAAGTCCGTGACACATATATATTTAATTCTTATGTTAACCATTTATTTTAATTCCTTATAGATTGTTCCCAGAAATTAAAACACTGAAGCTTAAAATTCTGCCAACCATAGCCATACCCATGCAGAACTATCTACACCAACCTAAGTATCCAAACATACATCACATGCAAGATTAATATGTAACATGATATAGCAACATCCATGACCAATAATCAAAGTTCTAAGATCAAAATCTCATATAAATATTATAAGTTTCAAAAGTTTTCTTCAAAAAGAAATATTGTTAAACTTACCTGGAGCACTTAGTCCCCTAGACTTCTCCTTCCTCTTTCTTTATTTCTTCCTCTCCTTTGCTCACTCTACCTTGCTTTTATTTCTCTCTCTTCCTCACTTGGACGAAATTAAAATGTTGTAGGGGTGGGTTTTGCTTAAATAGACCACCAAATAATATATCTTTCATGGTCATGGGTCTACCTTATCACAATTAGGATACACTTTGTTGAATTTTTGGAAAACAAACAACTCATGTTCTTGTCTTCCTCTTCCTTAGTCAAGATATGCATATGAAACGGAGATTTTTATTTTGAAAATTATGATGATATGTTCTTAAGATAAGGGACAAGGTCCCTTTGATTTAGGGATTCATTTCCATTTTCTTTTGTCTTAAACTAGTATGATAGGTTTGCCTTTTTAGGTGCCAAATTTCTAGCCCTTGAATCTCCATTATTTGGTTGATATTATTTGTGTGGGATAGGAATGTTTTGTCCTAATACCATGTATTATCATACCACTTGCTAAAATTATGAGTGTAGGATATAGATGTTTTTGTCCTAAAGCCTTGTATTATCATGCCACTTGCCAAAATGATGAATGTAGAATCACACCACTTGCTAAATTTTTGTCTTAATGCCATGTAACCTAATATTTATTATTATTACATTATTATATCATCGCCTAATTTATTTTATTTTATTTTTCCTCTTGGATTTGGGCTTATTCCTACCCATTTCTATACTTTGGATAAAATTCTACCTTTCTTGGAGGGCTTGGTCACATTGTCATAATTTTTGGGCTATTGGTCCAATTACTATATCCTAGTCCAAGTCTATGTTTTATTTCTTGCTTAAGTTATCCAATGGGCTTGCTAGAAACTTATGTGAAGTGGAAAAACTCTATATGGAGTGTCCATAGGTAAAAACCCAATGTATGGGTAAAGATTTTAAACTTAGTAACTCTAGTTCTTGAATTAGGAAAAATTACCCTAATCCAATGTTCTTGAAATTTTAAGACCTTTACTTGTTTCTAAAAATTTATCTTCCTTATCCAAGAATTTTGCATCTCTTTAGTATGTTATTTCTAATTTCTTTCCTATTAGGTTTTCCCCCTTTAAATGTTAGAAACATTTTCTATGCATATACATAAGGTGAAGAATATCTAAGGATTATATTTCTTTAGATATCTAAAATATTGTCTAATAAATTTTATTTCATTAATTAAATATTTTTGTACTTTTATCAATAAAAGAGACGAAATTTGGGATGCTACATTGTACTGGGAGTAGAATATGTTGAAGCGACTCCTCCAATTTTTGTACAATCTTTGTGCGGTGGCATTGATGAACGCATCAAATCACCATTCCATACTTGCACCAACCTCAAATTTTTCCTACAACAATAAAATCAAATTTTTTAAATTCAAGAACTAGATATAAGTTTGACAAATAATTATGCTAATTATTACCTTCACTTGCAACAAGATCTATTCCCCATACTGTTCCCAAATTTTGGTCCAGTCTCGCTCTTTCAAAGGATAATTGGATCATGCTTTGTGTCTGATGTAATTGACAAGTTCTCTTGATCCGTCTCCCATGGCTCTAAGGATATCGTTAGGGATCACAATTTGGATTTTTTGTCCATTTTTTGTCTTCGAGTCTACACTGATACATTTGTATGATCCCCTTACATTTTGGCTTGTGCTGCAAGAAGCTGTGAATCACAATGAACTAGGGTATTAGGCACAAAATAAGAAATCTTAACTAATTTTGTAAACTATTTTATTTACATACCCGAACTGCTAATTGGACGCCGAGAGGCTGGTGGGGTGAGTTGTGCCTCAGTCTTTCCCAAACGGGACTGTATACACGGTAGTGGGGTTCTTTCATTAGGCACAATGAACTAAGGTATTAGGTACAAAATAAGAAATCTTAACTAATTTTGTAAACTATTTTATTTACATACCCAAACTGCTAATTGGACGCCGAGAGGTTGGTGGCGTGAGTTGTGCCTCAGTCTCTCCCAGACGGGCTTGTATATACGGCAGTGGGGTTCCTTTATTAGAACCATCATGTTTGACACCTCTGTACCCGCAACCACTGCGTCCACCTCTTCCTTGTCCTGTTATCTTTGGAAATCAACCTACTAGAAATAGATATATCATGTCAATGATCAACACTTCAAACAAAAAAAAAAATCGAATATAAAACAAAATATGGGATGACAAAGTATATACCAATTACATTCTATAGCATTTCACATCAAGTATATTTACCAATAATATGTATATTATAGATACAATGTTTTACACTAAATTAAACTAGTATTTTTAACAAGAATATATTATATATACCCATTACATTATGAGTATTTCATATAGAGTCTTCAGATAAAAAGTCTTCTTCATCACTTTCTTCATTTGTGGTCTCTCCTTCTTCATTGTCATTGATGAAGTCAAACTCCCTAACATTTCCTCTGTAACATCCCTAATTTCATTGATAAAAGTACATAAATATTTAATTAAGGAAATAAAATTTATTAGACAATATTTTATATATCTAAGGAAATATAATCCTTAGAAATTCTTCACCTTATGTATATGCATAGAAAATGTTTCTAACATTAACAGAACAAATAAAGAGGAAAAACCTAATAGGAAAAAAAATTTAGAAATAACATACTAAAGAGATGCAAAATTCTTGGATAAGGAAGGTAAATTTTTAGAAACAAGTAAATGTCTTAAAATTTTAAGAACATTGGATTAGGGTAATTTTTCTTAATTCAAGAACTAGAGTTACTAAGTTTAAAATATTTACCCATACATTGGGCTTTTACCTATGGACACTTCATATAGAGTTTTTCCACTTCACATAAGTTTCTAGCAAGCCCATTGGATAGCCTAAGCAAGAAATAAAACATAAACTTCGACTAGGATATAGTAATTGGACCGATAGCCCAAAAATTATGAAAATGTGACCAAGCCCTCCAAGAAAGGTAGAATTTTATCCAAAGCAAAGAAAATGGGTAGGAATAAGCCCATAATGGGTAGGAATAAGCCCATAATGGGTAGGAATAAGCCCAAATCCTAGAGGAAAAATAAAATAAAATAGGTGATGATATAATAATGTAATAATAATAAAGATTAGGTTACATGGCATTGAGACAAAAATTTAGCAAGTTGTGTGATTCTACATTCATAATTTTGGCAAGTGGCATGATAATACAAGACTTTAGGACAAAAATATCTATATCCTACACTCTTAATTTTAGCAAGTGGTATGATAATACAGGGCATTAGGACAAAACATTCCTATCCCACACAAATAATATCAACCAAATAATGGAGATTCAAGGGCTAGAAATTTGCCACCTAAAAAGGCAAACCTATCATACTTGTTTAAGACAAAAGAAAATGGAAATGAATCGCTAAATCAAATGGACCTTGTCCCATATCTTAAGAACATATTATCATAATTTTCAAAATACAAATCTCTTTTTCCTATGCATATCTTGGCTAAAGAAGAGCAAGACAAGAACATAAGTTGTTTGTTTTCCAAAAATTCAACCAAGTGTAATCTAATTGTGATAAGGTAGACCCATGATCATGAAAGGTGAATTATTTGGTGGTCTATATAAGAAACCCCACCCTTACAACATTAAAATTTCGTCCAAGTGAGGGAGAGGAAAAATAGAAGCAAGGTAGAGTGAGGAAAGGAGAGGAAGAAAGAGGAACAAGAAGTCTAGGGGACTAAGTGCTCCAGGTAAGTTTAACAATATTTCTTTTTAAAGAAAACTTTAGAAACTTATAATATTTATTTGAGATTTTGATCTTAGAACTTTGATGATTGGTCTTGATGTTGCTATATCATGTTACATATTGATCTTGCATGTGAAGTATGTTTGAATACTTAGACTGGTATAGAAAGTTCTGCATTGGTATGGCTATGGGTGGCAAAATTTTTAGCTTCTGTGTTTTAATTTTTGGGAATTATCTATAGGGAACTAAAATAAATGGTTAACATAGGAATTATAGCTATGTGTGTCACGGATGTTTAGCCACTGGAATCATTCAATTTAGAGTCCATATGAGGAACATATGAGCTGATTAGTAGTCAAAGGTCAGAAAATGGTTCATCAGGGAAGAATATGTTAGGATAGCTTCTGTATTTTAATTTATGGGAATTATCTGTATGGAATTAAAATAAAAGATTAACATAAGAATTATAGCTATGTGTGTCACGGATTTTTAGCCACTGGAATCATTCAATTTAGAGTCCATATGAGGAAGATATGAGCCAATTAGTAGTTAAAGGTCAGAAAATGGTTCATCAGGGAAGAATATGTTAGGATAGCTTTTTTATTTTAATTTCTTGGAATTATCTTTATGGAATTAAAATAAATGTTTAACATAAGAATTATAGCTATGTGTCACAGATTTTTAGCCGCTGGAATCATTCAATTTGGAGTCTATAGGAGGAAGATATTAGCTGATTAGTAGTCAAAGGTCAGAAAATGGTTCATCAGGGAAGAATATGTTAGGATAGCTTTTGTATTTTAATTTCTGGTAATTATCTGTATGGAATTAAAATAAATGGTTAACATAAGAATTATAGCTATGTGTGTCACAAATTTTTAACCGCTGGAATCATTCAATTTGGAGTCCATAGGAGGAAGATATGAGCTGATTAGTAGTCAAAGGTCAGAAAATGGTTCATCAGGGAAGAATATGTTAGGATAGCTTCTATATTTTAATTTCTGGGAATTATCTGTATGGAATTAAAATAAATGGTTAACATAAGAATTATATATATGTGTGTCACGGATTTGTAGCCACTGGAATCACTCAAGTTAGAGTCCATATGAGGTAGATATGGTTCGATTAGTAGGTAAAGGTCAGAACCTATCCGAGAATAAATAACCTGTACATTTAGGGAGTAATATCACCTTGATTTCTTAATATTTCGCTACAATGTTCAACATAATAGTTTTAGATAATTGTTTTATCTTGAAATTAACACCAAGATCAACTATATCAGAGTTCAATTGAGGGAGTTATGCGCTGATTAGTAAGAGAAGGTTAGATATGATGAAAACCTGCATCAAGAAAATAAAGAAATAAAATTAATATTAAAAAAAGAAGATGAATCTTATAAATGACTAGTATATACCATAGCCATTGCCGTTGTATGAACTTCTTATCATCTTAAGTGTAAAATTATGACATGGAAATATTTTATAAAGTGATATTTGAAATGGTTATGTTCATGGCATGATTACCAATGATTTATGGTAATAGTTATATTTTGATGAACATACTTGTTATTGAAAGCATATTTTTGGCTATCATTGTGAAAAGAAAAGAAATGAGCATGGTCACATGGCAATCCGTGTGGTGCACCAGTAGGGGACGCCCTACCAATGGTTATGATTATGATTATGAGAAAAGAAAGAGAAAGTGTGCAGTGTCGGATGGAGCGAGAAAAACCTATACCGAAGAGTAGAGGATACTCACCCTGACCGGAGTAGCTTGAAATGAGAATAAATTGATGGCCATCATATGATATTCTAAAAATAGTTAATCCTATCATACATATCATTACTGTATGATTCTTATGTACATAGATATAATGCATTCATGTGACCAATGATATTTTTTGTAGTTTATACAGCTGAACATGATGTGATGAGCTATATTGATGATGATTTATTGTTGAACTTTCTGGGATTTAATTCTCATTATATTTCCATATCATGTTCAGAAAAATTAATTGTGCAGATTTTTCTATAGCTCTGGCTTTTAGTGCACGTTAGATCAAGTACTTTATGTTGGGCAGATCCCAGAAGCAAATAAAATATTTGTGGTCGAGTTGGCTTAGATTCCGGTGAAGGTGCAACCACCCGCACCTGTATCTCCAGAATTGGTCAACCAGAATAAATAAGATGTAGATTTTTATGTGTTTGATATGTTATACGTATGTTTTGATTAATGACATGTATGTAACGAGGTAATAAGTTCATGGTATTTTAAAAAAAGAAATTGATACTTAAATGGAGTTGTTACATAATTTGTATCAGAGAAGGTCGATCCTAGATGGCTAGTGGGCGGATGATTATCTGAATCGATCTTATAGTGTCTTGAGTATGTTGTTGTTGTGCTGTGTAGGAGATCAGTGATTCATATAAGTAAGAAATTACTAGTGTTTCCTATCTATATGCCGATGTGGTGTTATGACTGCTATTAAATATTTTTGAACTAACTATTAGGCTTGATCACCTCAATAGCAGCATAACTTTGTTTTTGCCATAGTAGGAAATGGCACCACCAAGGAGGAATCCAGCAACCAATGCAGAGGAAACCCTGCACAACCTGGCCATGGCAATTCGAGACCAAGTCATGACCACCAACCAAATTTTACAATATCTCTAGAATGCTAATAACCCAAATGGTGAGAATGGTGCTAACAACTGAATGGCTGGAAAAGATAATGGCATATCCGAGTTCTTGAGGACTAGACCATCTTGTTTCCAAGGTGGCTATGACCCAACGATAGCCAAAAGGTGGATAAGGGAATTAGAGAAAATCTTTGAAGTGATGGGCTATACTGAAGAGCAGCAAGTTATTTTTGCTGCATATATGTTAAAGGATGAAGTAGAATACTGGTGGTGTGGAGCTAGAGAACTTTTAGCTCATCAGGGAAGACAGATCACCTGGCAAGTGTTCAAGGACATTTTTTTTGAAAAGTACTTTCCAAGTACTGTATGGGCAGAGAAAGAGATCGAATTTCTCCAACTCAGGCAAGGCAGCATGACTGTGGATCAGTATATCGCAAGGTTTGAGGAGCTATCTAAGTTCTCCTCTTATGTGCGATATAACCCAGATGAAGCATTGAAGGCGGTTAAGTTTGAAGCAGGATTAAACCCAGAGATAAAGAATGTTGTTATAGCTATGGAGATCAGGGAGTTTGTACCTCTGATAAATAAATGCAGACTTTTAGAAAAGAGTTTAAGGGCAGTGGAGGACGAGAAGCAAAGGCGAAACCTATGGAAGAGGAAGAAAAATTTTCCCAACCCTGGAAAGAATGTGAGAAGAGCTGGTAAGAGGCCATTGATTGCGGGTCCTAGACCTTTTCAACAAGACATCGCCCCAGTCAAGTGCTCTAAGTGCGGATGCATGCATGGTAATCGGACATGCTACATGGGACAAGATGTCTGCTTCAATTACGGACAGAAGGGACATTTTGCGAGAAACTGCCCACAAAATGTAGGGAAGCAGCCAGAACAGAGGCCTCAGGTGAAAGGAAGGGTTTTCACCCTGAGCGGCCAAGAGGCAGCTCAATCTTCTGAAATGATTCAAGGTACATGCTATATATATGGATTTGCTCTTATGGTGTTATTTGACTCTGGTGCTAGTCATTGATTTATATCGGAAGAATGTATTAAGAAGTTTCATTTTCCTATTTTTGAAACTCCCTATGAGCTATCCGTAGTAACCCCTACAGGGGAACGGGTATTAACTTCCTTTGTATGTAAAGACTGTCAAGTCACCATCTAGGAGAAAACATTTTCTATAGACCTCGTCTGTTTACCTTTAAGAGGTATTGAGGTCATTCTAGGGTTAGACTAGATGTCTAGAAATCGAGTCTTGCTGAATTGTTATAACAAGACTGTTGAATTTCTACCTCCTACTTAGAAAGAGGAGGTCCAGTTATTGATGCTAAATGCCAATCAAGTTAATAGGGAGTTGAAGAATGGAGTACTTGGATACATTCTCTTGTATTTATCAAACCTAGAAGTCAAATAGAAGCTTGATGAAATCCTAATAGCAAACGAGTTTCCTGAAGTATTTCCATCAGATATTTCAGGCTTACCTCCCAAGAGAGAGATAGAGTTCTCCATTGATCTCCTACCTGGGATAGGGCCTATCTCTATTACACCATATAGATTACAGACAGCTAAATAAGGTGACTATAAAAAACAAGTACCCTCTCCCTAGGATAGATGACTTATTGGATCAATTGAAGGGAGCCTCCATCTTTTCTAAAATTGACTTGAGGTCAGGATATCATCAGATTACGATCAAGGAGGAGGACGTACCAAAAACTGCCTTCAGGACTATCTATGGGCACTAAGAGTTTCTCGTAATGCCCTTCCGGGTTGACGAATGCACCTGCAATTTTCATGGATTACATGAATCGCATTTTTTGACCCTACCTAGATCAATTTGTTGTAGTGTTCATTCATGACATCTTGATATATTCTAAGAGTGAGAAAGAACATGAACAACATCTCCGAATCGTGCTGCAAGTGCTTAAAGAGAACAATTTATATGCCAAATTGGAGAAGTGTGGATTTTGGCTGTCAAAGGTGAAGTTTCCCGGACATGTCATCTCTAATACAGTGGTAGCCGTAGATCCTAGCAAGACAGAAGCAGTGATTCAGTGGGAGAGACCAAAGACGGTTATAGAAGTCAGAAGTTTCCTGGGTTTGGCAGGATACTACAGGAGGTTTATACAAAACTTCTCTCGTATAGCCTTGTCGTTGACTAAATTGACCAGGAAGGGAAGTCCTTTCAAATGGACTGATCAATGTAAAGCTAGTTTTCAGGAGCTGAAGACAAGACTGGCCACTCCTCCTGTTTTAATTATTCCAGACCCCATAGGACATTTTGAAGTGTATAGTGATACTTCAAAGAAAGGACTAGGGTGTGTGCTAATGCAAGACAAGATAGTAGTTGCTTACGCCTCTAGACAACTAAGACCCCATGAAGGAAACTATCCAACCCATGATCGTGAATTGGTGGCGGTGGTGTTTGCTTTAAAGATTTGGCGACATTACTTATACGGAGCAACCTACTTAAAAAGTAACATCAAAATGTTATGACATAACATATAATATAATGCATTAGTTAACCTACTTAAAGAATACTTACTAGACGATTAAACCATTGAGGAATTTCTTTAATGTGCCTTGAATCAACATTTGATGCCTGTGTTTGGAGCTCCCTTTTGTGCTCCCTACAAATTTTGTCATTCCATATATTAGAGTTTGGTTTAGCAATAATTTAATTATGAGTTAGCTATAATGTACATACTCTATGAATGACCAAAATTTTTCACTATTTTGTAGCACGTATAGAGAAGCTTGATCAAATTCTTTGTTAGAGAGGAAAATCGATTTGCCGGCACCTCTTAACTGTCCACTTTAACCAAATATCAACCTCTGAGAAGGTGTCATATTTTCATCATCATTTCTTGGAGCTCTATTGAATTTTGTTGGAATATTGCTGAAATATCTTGAGCAGAATATTAGGCTTTCATCAGCTAAATAACCGTCGGCAATTGAGCCTTCTGGACGACCTTTATTGCGAACATATGACTTCAGTGTACGTAGATACCTATAAATACAAATGACAAATTAATTGGGTTTTTAATACTAAATGCAACACAATGAAGTTGTATAGGTTTGATAATGTTACCTCTCAATTGGTTACATCCATCAGTATTGGACAGGCCCTGCAATCTTTGTCACTCTTGCTAAGAGGATTGGTAGGTGGACCATGACATCAAAGAATGCCGGAGGAAGAATAGTTTCCAATTTACATAAGGTAAGGGCAATTTGTTTTTCAATTGAATTTAGGTCTTCCATGGTTAAGCATTTTGAGCACAAAATCGTAAAAAAATGAACTAACTCCATTATAGGATCATTGACCTCCTTAGGCAACAACCCATGAATTGCAATTGGAAATAGTTCCTGCAATAAAATGTGATGGTCATGACACTTTAGTCCATATATCTTTCTTTCTGCCACATTGATACACCTTGAAATATTAGAAGAGAATGCATCGAGAACCTTTAACTCAGCCAAAAAGTTGTAAACCTTCAACTTCTCTTGAGGTGATAGCACGTAACATGCTGCTGGTAACAAAATATTATTCCCGTCCTTAATAGGGTGCAAACCTGACCTAATTCCCATATCCACCAAATCATAGCGGCTCTTTACTGTGTCCTTCGTCTTTCCAACCATATCCATCACTGTGGACACAATGTTGTTTGACATGTTTCTCTCAATATGCATAACATCAAGATTATGTCGTAGTAGAAGTGTTTTCCAATAAGGTAATTGGAAGAAGATGCTCTTTTTCTTCCAATTATATGCAAGACCTGATTGGTCGCGCATTCCTTTCTGACCCTTTCCAAACGTCACATTGGGCAAGAATTCTAGTTGTTCATGTAACATCCCTAATTTCATTTCTTTTATTCATAAAGGTACATAAATATTTAATTAAGGAAATAAAATTTATTAGACAATTTTTAGATATCTAAGGAAATATAATCCTTAGAAATTCTTCACCTTACGTGTATGCATAGAAATGTTCTAACATTAATGGAATAGGTAAAGAGAGAAAACCTAAGAGGAAAAATTAGAAATAAATATACTAAAGAAAGGTGAAATTCTTGGGAAAGGAAGATAAATTTTTGTGAAGTAAGTAAAGGTATTAAAATTTCAAGAAGATTAGACTAGGGTAATTTTTCCTAATTTAAGAGTTAAAGTTACTAAGTTTAGTATCTCCACCCATAAATTTGGCTTTCACCTATGGACACTTCATATAGAGTTTTTCTACTTCACATGAATTTTTAGCAAGCCAATAGGATAGCCCAAGGAAGAAATAAAACATAGACTTGGACTAGGATATAGAAATTGGACTGGTAGCCCAAAAATCATGAGAATGTGACCAAGCCCATTATGAAAGGTAGAATTTTAACCAAAGTAAAGAAAATGGGCAAGAATGAGCCCAAACCCAAGAGGAAAAATAAAAATAAAAGTAAAATAAAGTGATGAAATAATGGCGTAATCAAGATTAGGTGACATGGCATTAAGACAAAAATTTAGCAAGTGGTGTGATATCCTACATTCATAAATTTAGCAAGTAGTATGGTAATACATGGAATTAGGACAAAACATCTATATCCTACACTCATAATTTTAGCAAGTGGGTAATAATACATATCATTATGATAAAACATCCTTATCCTACACAAATAATTTTAGCTAAGCAAGGAAGATTCAAGGGTTAGAAATTTGCCACCTAAAAAGGTAAACCTATCATAATTGATTAAGAAAAAAGAAATGAATCCCTAAATCAAAGGGACCTTGTCCCTTATCTTAAGAACATATTATCATAATTTTCAAAATACAAATCTCCTTTTCCTATGCATATCTTGACTAAGGAAGAGGAAGACAAGAACATGAGCTGTTTGTTTTCCAAAAAAAAAAATTCAACCAAGTGCATCCTAATTGTGATATAGTAGACCCATGATTATGAAAAGTGAATTATTTGATATTCTATATAAGCAAAACCCACCCTTATAACATTATAATTTTCATCCAAGTGAGGGAGATGAAAAATAGAAGCAAGGTAGAGTGAGGAAAGGAGAGGAAGAAAGGAAGAAAGAGGAAGGAGAAGTCTAGAGGACTAAGTGCTCAAGGTAAGTTTAATAATATTTTTTTTTTGAAGAAAAGATTTGAAACTTGTAAAATTTATATGAGATTTTGATCTTATAACTTTGATGATTGGTCATGGATGTTTCCATATCATGTTGCATATTATGTATGTTTGAATACTTAGGCTGGTGTAGATAGTTTTGCATAGGTATGACTATGGGTGGAAACATTTTAAGCTTCTATTTTTAAAATTCTGGGAAGAATTGGTAAGGAATTAAAACAAATGATTAAGATGAAAAATATATATCTATGTCTCATGGATTTTTAGCCACTAAAATCACTCAATTTGGAGTTCATATGAGGTAGATATGGTTCGATTAGTATGCAGCGGTCAGAAAATGGTTAATCATGGAAGAATATGTTAGGATAGCTTCTGTGTTTTAATTTTTGGGAACATTCTGTAGGGAATTAAAATAAATGGTTAACAAAAGAATTATAGATATATGTGTCACGGATTTATATCAACTGGAATAACTCCATTTGGAGTCAATATAAGGCACATATGGTCCGATTAGTATGCAGTGATCAGAAATTGGTTAATCAGGGAAGAATATTTTAGGATAGCTTCTATGTTTTATTTTTTGGGAACATTATATAGGGAATTAAAATAAATTATTAACATACAAATTGTTGCTATATGTCTCACGGATGTTTAGCCACTAAAATCACTCAATTTGGAGTCCATATGAGGTAGATATGGTCCGATTAGTAAGCAATGGTCAGAAAATGGTTAATCAGGGAAGAATAGGTTAGGATAGCTTCGGTGTTTTATTTTTTGGGAACATTATGTAGGGAATTAAAATAAATAGTTAACATAATAATTATAGATATATGTGTCACGGATTTGTAACCAATGGAATAACTCAATTTGGAGTCTGTATGAGGCAGATATGGTCTGATTAGTATGCAGTGATAAGAAATTGGTTAATCAGGGAAGAATATTTTAGGATAGCTTCTATTTTTTAATTTCTGGGAACATTATATAGGGAATTAAAATCAATGATTAGCATATAAATTATTGCTATATGTGTCACGGATTTTTACCCACTAAAATCACTTAATTTGTAATTCTTATGAGGGAGATATGGACAGATTAATAGATAGAGGTCAGAACCCACCCGAGAAGAAATAACTTGTACTTTGAAAGAGTAATATCACCTTCATTTCTTAATATTTTGCTAAACTGTTCAACCTAATAGTTTTAGATAATTGTTTTGTCTTTAAATTGACACCAAGATCATCTACATCGGAGTTAAATTGAGAGAGTTATGCTCTAATTAGTAAGAGAATGTCAGATAGGATGAAAACCTACATCAAGAAATTAAAGAAATAAAATTAATATTTCAAAAAGAAGAATCTTATAAATGAAAATAATAAATGACTAGTATATGCCATAGCCATTGCCATTGTATGAACTTCTTACCATCTTAAGTGTGAAATTTTGACATGAAAATATTTTATAAAGAGATATTTGAAATGGTTATGTTCATGGCATGATTACCAATGATTTTTGGTAATAATTATATTTTGATGAACATGTTATTGAAAGCATATTTTTGGCTATTATTATGAAAAGAAAATAAATGAGTAAGGTCACATGACAATCTGTGTGATGCACTAGTAGGGTACGCCCTACCAACGGTTATGATTATGCTAATGAGAAAAGAAAGAGAAAGTGTGTCATGTCGGATGAAGCGAGAAAAGCCTGTACCGGAGAGTAGAAAATAATCAGCTTAATTGGGGTAGCTTGATATGAGAATAAATTGATAGTCATCATATGATATTCTGAAAATAGTTAATCTTGTCATACATGTCATTATTGTACGATTTTCATGTGCATAGATATAGTGCATTCATGTGACCAAAGATATTTGCTAGTTTATACAGATGAACATGACGTGATGAGCTATATTGATAATGATTTATTGTTGAACTTACTGTAATTTAATTCTCACTATATTTCCATGTCATGTTCAGAAAATTAGTTATGCAGATTTTTCTATGGCTCTGGCTTTTAGTGCACATTGGATCAAGTTACTTTATGTTGGGTAGATCCTAGAATCAATTAAAATGTTTGTGGTCGAGTTGGCTCAGATCCTGGTGAAGGTGCGACCACTCGCACCTGTATCTCTGGAATTGGTCAACCAGAATAAATAAGATGTAGATATTTACGTGTTTTATATATTGTACATACATTTTGATTAATGATGTGTATGTGAACTCTATATTGTATATAAACTTTATATTGTATAATAATAAATAAATAAAAAAGTTGTTACAGTTCAAGTGCTTCGTCAGCAGTCAAATATGTAGGTGCAGTATCATTTTCTATTTTACAATCAAATGCCCTTTTATTTCAACGCCAAATATGATTAGTTGGTAAGAAGCGACGATGACCCATGTAACATAGTTTTCTTCTTAATGATACAGAGTCGGTATCTTTGTGGCAATAAGAACATGCCAATTTTCTTTTTGTGGACCAACCTGAAAAATTGCGATATGCAGGAAAATCATTTATTGTCCACATGATTGCAGCTCGCATATTAAAATTTGACTATGAATGAGCATCATATGTCTCCACCCTTTCCTCCCATAATTCTTTAAGTTCCTTAATCATTGGTTCCAAATATATATCTATATCATCTCCTGAATATATCATCTCCTGAAAACTTTGGGCCAGGGATAAGAAATGTCATCATGAAGTACGGTTGTTTCATGCATTTCCAAGGGGGAAAGTTATATGGTACAAGAACAACTGGCTAAATACTATGGTTGACACTCATGTTTCCATATGGCTGGAACCCGTCACTTGCTAATCCCATCCTAACATTTCTAGGATCTCCTGTGAAATTAGGATGTTGCTCATCGAAAGATTTCTAGGAAATGGAGTCAGATGGGTGCCTTAACACACCATCATCAACATATTCTTCTTTGTGCCTCCTCATATCTTTGGCAGTGTGCCTTACTATATATAATCTTTGTAACCTTGGCTTAATTGGAAAATATCGCAACACTTTGTGAGCTTCTTTCTTGCCTTTTTGCCCATTTGATTTCCATTTAGACAACTTGCACTTAGGGCATGATTGTGCAGTAGCATATTCTTTTCTGTATAAAATGCAGTCATTCTTACATGCATCTATTTTTGTGTAGTCTAACCCCAAGTCTTGAACAATCCTCTTGGCTTTGTAGTAGGAATTAGGTACTTGGGCACCCTCTGACAGCACTTATTTAAATAATTCTAACAACATATCCACAGAATTTTCGCTTTAATGATTAAGACACTTTAAATTAAGTAGTCTAACGATGAACGACAACTTTGACACCTTATTACAATTTTGATATAAACTTGTTTTGGCATCTTTTAGTGAGTCGTAAAACTTTCTTGCATGAAAATTTGGCTCTTCATTGTTTTCTACATGAGGGTTCATCTCTTCTGTGTTCACAACTCCATATGCATCTTGTATCATTCCAATTATGTCATCCTCTTCATTCCCTTCATCAAGGGGATATGAAGTTGTCCCTACAACTTCTCCATGACGATCCCAACCTCATAAGATTGCCAGAAACCATTATTCAACATATCAAATCGTACTTCACGCCTAACCTTGAACACCACATTTCTACATTTTTTGCATGGACATCTTATTCTGCTGCCCACCCTTGGTTGACTGTATGCCCACTCAAGAAAATTGTCCACCACATTTATGTACCTTCGATCAGCTCTATTCCCAACTTTCAACCAACTCTTGTCCATTATCTATCATACAATTTTGGATGGAATCAAAGTGAACAATTAGAAAAGAAAAAGAACAAGGTATTTAGACAAAACAAAGTATATGTATAGTGATAATTGAATGAAATGAGGTCATGTTGCCAAATGTACTAGAAATGGGAACATGTTGCCAAAACTACTAGAAATAGAGAGATACGAAGAGGTAGTTGAGATCATGTTCGTATAAAATAATATTTAGGAAGAAAACTTGTTATGTTAGAGAGCAAACAAGAACTTTTAGAAAGAGAACTTATTACGAAGGTCCCCAAGCACTTACTATAAACGATAGAGTCCAATGGTGGCTTTAGGGCTCTAGATATGTACTAAATATATCAATAGTATTGCATACATAGATGATCCAACAAGTAAATGAATTGAAACTGTTGGTCTAGAACTCTAGATAAGGTTCCAATAGCATAGTATAACTATCATACTAGAATGAGAGCCTATGGCCCCAAACTTATTAAGGATGACAAATTTCATGTTATGCTCTTCAATGGGAAACCATAACCTAGCCATCATCAAAGTCTTATTATGGCTTAAGTTCCCTTGATAAAATTAGACAGTTGCCTTATGATTTTGATAATATCATCTCATATATTGTGATTGATTGAAACTTAAACTCAAGAAGAAAAATATAAATTTACATTGAAAATTGAATGACTATCTTATTATGACTTAAGTTCCAATAGGAAGCATAATATGAATCAAATATGAATAAAGTTATTTCGAGCCAATATATTAAAGGAAAATATGTTAAGGCCCTTTGTATCTTCGAATTATTGCTCTAATTTGTTATATTTGATAGGCCATTAATTAGTTAAGGCCCAAAAGAAAAAGAGGGTCATCAAGAAACATCCACTCAAATATAGTTGCAAAACAAGAGGCATCAAATATGCACCGGAAAAACATTATCAAATATCCACAAATATGTTGTATTGGAACTATGTTCTGGGATGACAAGTATAGAGCAAAGGGGTTGTCTCCAGACGTATGTCCTTGATTCCTTCTTTATATTTTGCTCTACTGCATATTTTTTACACATCTATTCCAATCTTTAAAATTTATTGTAAGAATGATGAAAACTCGCAAACATTTTGTTTGCTATAGAAGGCATCATAATAGTAGATCTTTCCATTTGAAAAATGTCTTTAGAGAGGGCAATTTTTCCCGTATGCAAGGACGGCTTTGCATGGAGACAGAGATAGTGGGGTTGGGGATTGGTTATAATTCCCGCAACAACCGATTATATTTAAATTATTAAAATGTTCTTAATTTAAAAGTATAGGAATCCCATGAGTCACTGTACCATGTGAAAAATGAGAATGAAAAAGGAAATATTTCTCAGCAAATCATTCTAATGATAAGACTAAAAATAATAACCAAACTTTACTAGGATAAGTGACCCTAATCCCAAAATATAAAATGCCACTCTAATTGAACTAATAATAACCCACAACCCAACTCCATCATTTTAACTTCTGCACAACACTGTACACGGAGTGAGTTGAGTCAATATTATTTTGTTCCATTTGGAAAGGTTAGAAGTCCTTACACTGAATTGGTCTATAAACTTTTAAAAGGTTGGGTTGGATCAACCTTTTGATAGATAAACTTAATATGCTTTGATCCATAAAAGTAAAGGTTATTATTATTAATTCACATTAATATACTAACACGATCATACCATAAGAATATATAAAATTAATAAAGTACAAGAGGTAATACTGTTTATAGTACATCTACATAATATTATAAGAAAATTAACAATACTTTAATCAAAATTACAATTTCAAAAAATGCGCCTACAAGGATTGTCTACTTATCTTTTAGAAAGTTTTCTTTTGCCTAAATCTAAAAAAAAAAATTATTACAGATTTGGAGGAGTATATTAAAAATATTCAAAAGTATCTATAAAAGAAAATCAAAACTCTTATTAAGAAAGGAAAAAAATTATTTACGATGGACCCAAAAAACTCTTCTCACAATAAAAGGAGAGGATGGGAAAGACATTGCCAAGAGAGAGCCCAGTAAACCACTCTCCTTCTAACTTAATGGCTCTTCAAAAACTCTAGCAGAAGCCTCTAACATGAAATTGTCAACAAGAAATTGTTTTTTTCTTTCTTGGTACAGAGTAACTCTTAAATTAAGAGAAATGCAAACAAAGCTCCAAACTAAGGCTACATCTTAAAGACAAAGTACCTGTGTGAACATAATCTAACAAACCAAATTTGTTACACAGATTTAGAAGCAACATTCATCTAAAAAATCATTAAAATTTTAATAAAAAATATAGCTCAAATTCAATAGTGCAAAAATCTACAAGAGAAATTATCGTTTAGAATACATACAAAGAGAGGTCATATACTTTTTCATATTTTTTGAATGTTAAATCTTCTATAAATTTTCTTCTTTATTAATCTACTAGAGTTAATGTGAATCTAAGGAGATAAGCTGCAACTCTTCCAAGATTTTGTAAAAGAACCAAAACCTCTTCCAAGATTTCGGTCCACTAGCTATAAACCATAATCCTGGTTTTTCCCCTCTACCTTCCCCCAAAAAGATTCAATGAAAATGGAAAAGAGAGAGTAAGAAGAAACCTTTGCACCACCAGAGCTACCGATGTGCGAGAAACGGAAGACAACCACAAAACGAAGTAAGATAGAGCAAGAACAAAGTTAAGAGAATGAGATCGATGGGCGACGGGTGTTGGCGTGATACTGTGTGACTCTTGTTTCGTGAGGTAATGGTTTCTGGTGAGGAAGATTCTGGTGAGGAAATTTTGGGGGATTGTGCGAGGTGATGGTTTCAGATTTCACTTTTCAGATGCTGGGTTCACTTTTCAGACGCAGGGTTCAGATTTTTCATTTGGTTTATGAATTGCTTTTATTATTTATCATTTTTGTTTATCACTTTTGTGTATTGTAAGAGAACTATTAGTCAGACTTTCACAAATATGAAATAAAAGAAGATTTAATCAATAGATAAAGACATAAAATGTTTAGTTGAATTAGCGGGAAAGAGACAATATACTTCCAGGCACTTGGTTTTTAGCATAACGCCCAACATATTTATTTATTTTAAATTATAGAGAATTAGGTGAGTATAATTTGATATATTTTAATTAAAGAACATAAATATATTATAATTTTTTATTTTTTATATATATTCTATTATATGGCTATCATGTGGAAATATTATACTCTAATTAATTATGCTCTATTTCATTTTTTTATTATTAGTGTTCTTTTTTAATATTTTAAAAATGCTCTACTTCATTTTTTTGTTATTCTATTATATGGCTATTACACATGTGAAATGGGAATGTTTTGATTTTTCAAAGATATATATGTTTTTCATTTTAATTTTAAAAATTTACTTCATCAATTTAGTATTTAATTAAAAATTAACTTATATTAAAAAACATTTTTAAATTTGTTTTATTAGTAAATAATTAACTTTTATTTATTTTATAACTAAAAATACAATTTAATTTTTTTTTACAATGAATAAACACACACATCGAAACACTCCTTAGCTGTGAGAAAATAAATGTTCAAAAAGTGTGAGAAAGGATTGTGCTACTTTCTGTGGCGACCTTAGGTCGTCACTGAAAACGAATTCTCAACTTTTAGTGGCGACCACATGTAGGTTGTCACTGAAAAGTTAGCTTTTAGTGGCGACTCATGAAAGTGGCCACTAAAAAGTAAACTTTTAGTGGCGACTCATGAAGGTTGCCACTGAAAGTGATTTTCAGTGACAACTTTTCTAGTCGCCACAAAAAAGTCATCACTGAATCTCTTATTTCTTGTAGTGATCCTACATTCATAATTACAACAAGTAGGTAATAATACATGTCATTAGGACAAAACATCTATATGCTACATTCATAATTTCAACAAATGGATAATAATACATAACATTATGACAAAATATCCTTATCCTACACAAATAATTTCAGCCAAGCAAGGGAGATCCAATGGCTGAAAATTTGCCACTTAGAAAGGCAAACCTATCATACATGATTAAGACAAAAGAAAAAGGAAATGAATCCCTAAATCAAAGGGATCTTGTCCCTTGTCTTAAGAAAATATTATCATAATTTTCAAAATACAAATCTCCTTTTGCTATGCATATCTTGACTTTGGAAGAGGAAGACAATAACATAAGTTGTTTTTCCCTGAAAAACAACCAAGTGCATCCTAATTGTGATAAGGTAGACCTATGATCATGAAAGGTGAACCACTTGATAGTTTATTTAAGCAAAACCCACCCATATAACATTATAATTTCATCCAAGTCAAGGAGAGAAAAAATATAAGCAAGGTAGAGTGAGGAAAGGAGAGAAAAAGAGGAGAAGAAAGGAAGGAAGAAGAAGGAGAAGTCTATAGGACTAAGTACTCAAGATAAGTTAACTTAATCTCCACTTAAATCCATCTTTCTTCTTCATTCTTGGAGTTTGAAAACTCACCCTCCTTCTCTTATTTAGGCTGTTAGAAAAGCTAACGGAAGGGAGGAATCTTAGTACTTCCTTCAAGAGGAAACAAGAAAAAGAATTCACTAGATGAGCTAGGGAGATCTTTAGGTAGGTTTAACAATATTTCTTTTTGATGAAAAGCTTTGAAATTTGTAACATTCATGTGGGATTTTCATCTTAGAACTTTGATGAAATTTACAAAATTTGCTACTTTAATGATTGGTCATGGATGTTGCTATATCATGTTACATGTGATTTTGCATATGATGGATATTTTGGACATTATGGTTGGTGTTCAATGTTCTGCATAGGCATGGCTATGAGTGGTAAACAATTTATGATTTTTATGCTACTATTTTGTATATTTGAATGTGGTGAAAAATTCATGGAATATGATTTGATGTAAAGAAAATGGAAGAGGATGTAATATAACGATGAACTAAAACCTTAGGAAATGATTGGTTAGGAAGCTGGCTTTCGGGGTAACTAAGGAAGCTTCTATTTTTGAAATTCTGGGAAGAATCGATTATGAATTAAAAGAAATGGTTAACATGAAAAATGTAGATCTATATCTCAAGGGATGTTAGCCACTAGATCACTTAATTTGGAGTCCAAATGAGGGAGATATTGCCTGATATGTAAGCAGTGGTCAGAAAATGGTTAACCAAGGTAGAATTTGTCAGGTATGCTTCTTTGTTTGAATTTTCTGGGATAAATCTATTGGGAATTAAAAGACATGCTTAACATAAAAAATTTAGATCTATGTTTCACGGATTGTTAGCCACTAAAATCATTCAAATTGTAAAAAATATGAGGGAGATATGGTCATATTAGTAAGAAAAGGTCAGAAACTAGCTAATTAGGGAAGAATCTGTTAAGTATGCTTCTATTTTTTAATTTTTAGGCAAAATATGTATGGAATTACAGCCAATTGTTAACATAATAAATTTAGATATATGTATCATGGATCTATAGGCTCTAAAATCACTTAATTTGGAGTTTACATGAGAGAGATATGGCTGATTAATGAGTAAAGGTTAGAATTAGTCTAGAATCCAAGGTAGTAAATGTAAGTATTTTGGTTTTCAATTTTTTGGAAATAATTAGTAAGGAATATGAAGATATGATAAACATGCAAGTTGTATATAAATATCTTATCATTTTATAGGTTTTGGAATCACCTCAATTAGAGTTTGTAAGAGGGCGATATGTTTCGATTAGTAAGATGAGGTCTGAACCTACCCGAGAAGAATTAACAATGAATTTGAGGGAGTAGTTACACCATGATTACTTAAGATATCACTAAACTTTTCAACATGAGGGTTTTAAAGGATTGTCTTATCTTTCAATTGATACCACAATCACCTCAATTGGATTTAAAATGAGGGTGTTATGCTCTATTTAGTGAAGAGAGGATAATAATATTTAAAAAAGAAGAAGAATCTTATAAATGAAAATAATAAATGACGAGTGTATGCCCTAACCATTGCCATTGTATGAACTCCTTACCATCTGAAAGGTGTAGTTTTGACATAGAAATATTTTATAAAATGATATTTGAAACAATTAAGTTTATGGCATGATTTTCAATTATTTTTGGTAATGATTATATTTTGATGAAAATTATGGCATGTGAGTATAATGAACATACTTGTTATTGAAATCATATTTACGGTTATTAATGTGGAAAGAAAAGAAAAAAAGAAAAGAAATGTGCATGGTCACAAGGCGGTCCGTGTGGTGCACCAGTAGGGGACGCCCTACCAACGGTTATGATTCTATTAATGTGAAAAGAAAAAGAAAGTGTGACATGTCAGATGGAGTGAGAAAAGCCTGTTCCGAATAGCCATCATATGATATTCTGAAAATAGTTATTCATGCCATACATATCATAACTATATGATTTTCATGTGCATAGATAAATTGTATTCACGTCACCTAAACATAATTGCTGTAGCTTATATAGATGAACATGATGTGACAAGCATTATTGATAATGATTTATTGTTGAACCTATTGGGATTTATTTCTCACTATATTTCTATATCATGTTCAGAAAACTAAGTTATGTAGATATTCTCTATGACCGGCTTTGAGCGTACGTTGGGTCGAGTTGATTAAGATCCCGGTGAAGGTACAACCACCCGCACCCGTATCTCCAAAACTAGTCAATATGGATGAATAAAATGTAGACTTATATGTGTTCAATCTTTGTACATATGTTTTGATTAATAATGTGTACATGAACCCATAATTGTATAAGTGTTAATGCTATTTCTTAAATCTTATTTATGTTTATTTAATTTAATTGAATGTTATTATGAGTTAAATAGTTAGAAGTAAGAAGGTAATGACTTCATGGAATTTTAGAAATACACATATAAGTATATGTGTAAAAAAATGGAGTTGTTACAGTTTTTGAGTATGTTTGAAGTAGTTTTCGAGAATGACCGTATGTTGGAACATGGCCAGTTCATGTTGAGAGCTAGTAAAGCTTATTTTTAACATTTTTCTACTCTAAATGTACCTCATTAACTATAGGGTAATAATAGAAAACAAATTGGAGGAGAATGCCCTATAAAATTTGTGAGAACATGTGTTGGAAATGATATAAGTAGGAGGAAAGTAACCAGAGGCCAAGCATAAAGTAAGTGAAAAGATGAAAATAATATTTAAAAAAGAAGAAGAATCTTATGAATGAAAATAATAAATAGCTAGTGTATGCCCTAGTCATTGTCATTGCATGAACTTCTTACCATCTAAAGTGTATAATTTTTACATAGAGATATTTTATGAAGAGATATTTAAAAAATGGTTATGATCATGACATGATTGCATTTACCAATGATTTTTGGTAGTGATTATGCTTTGATGATAAATAATGGCATGTGAGTATAATGAACATACTTGTTATTGAAATTATAATTTTTGGCTATTAACGTGAAAAGAAAAGAAAAGAAAAGAGACGAGCACGGTCACATGGTGGTCCGTGTGGTGCAGCAGTAAGGGACACCCTACTCACGGTTATTATTATGCTAATGAAAAAGGAAAGAGAATGTGTGCCATGTCGGCCAGAGTGAGAAAAGCCTAAACTGAAGAGTACCATATTCTCACCCTGACCTGGGTAGCTGGTTATGAAAATAAGTTGATAGCTGTCATATGATATTTTGAAAATAGTTATTCATGTCATACATGCCATTACTGCATGATTTTCATGTGCATAGATAATGTGCATTCTTGTGATTTAAGATATTTGCTATAGCTTATACAAATAAACATGACGTGATGAGCATTATTGATGATGATTATGATTTATTGTTGAATTTACTGTGATTTAATTCTTATTATATTTCCATATCATGTTTAGAAAACTAGTTATGTAGATTTTTCTATGGTTTTGCTTTTAGTGTACGTTGGATCGAGTTGCTTTATGTTAGGCAGATTCTAAAAATTAATAAGGTGTTTGTGGTCGAGGTGGTTAAGATCCCGATGAAGGTGCAACTAGCCACACCCGTATCTCTAGAATCAGTCAACATGAATGAATAAGATGTAGATATTTATGTGTTTGATTTTTGTCAGGATGTTTTGATTAATGATGTGTATGTGAATGCGGAATTGTATCAATGTTAATGGTAGACCTTAAACCTTGATTATGCTTGGTTAAATTAATTGACTGGTATTATGAGTTAAGTAATTAGAAGTAAAGAAGTAATGACTTTATGGGACTTTACAAATATATATATATATATATATATATATATATATATATATATATATATATATATATAATGGAATTGTTACAATCATATAATACAGTATATGGTTTTGGATATCTGAATATCCTTTGTTTTGAGAATATTTGGAATGCGAGTCTCATATGAATGTACTTCTGAACTGTATTTTCTATGTGACAAATTTTTAAATATGAGTACATCCATATGTTGACCTAAGAGGTCATAGGAGGTATTATCTGCTCACTGAGTTGTCAAATTCACTACACGATACTTACTTTTTTTTAGATAAGAAAACAGAGTTTGATCCTATAGCTACGTGATCAACTCTGTGTCATACTCTCTGAGTGAGCCTACATTGGTTCCAAGACTCACAATGTTTAAATTATTTTGTACTTGTATTCTAGAGTATACTCTGAATGCCATAAGCATGATCCCTGCTTCTGCTATAATATGTGTTTAAAGGCTTAGCCTGTATATTTTGTTATATTGGAAAACTTGTAAACGTATATTATTAATCCTGATATGTGATATATTTGAAGTAAGTATGCAATAAAATAAGGTTAAATTTATCTGCTACTCGTGACAATCGTGTTCCCTTAAATTGGGGGCGTGACAAGTTGGTATTAGAGCATTAGGTTTCCCTGTGGCTATTAAAGCAAAGAATTCTTTAGTAAGACCTTTAGTATATATATAAACTAGACATATTTATACTTAAAGTGCTATTGAGGGATTCTATAGGATTTCAATTTCCTTTCCATTCAAAGGTTGTTAAAGTTCCTAATATAAGGCCAACTGAATATTATGGAATTTTTAAAAAGGTAATTTGTTTTCTATAGCCTATGATGCCGCCAAGAACTATAGCAGTTGCTAGAAAAGTTGTAGATCATGCACCCTCTATAGAAAAGTCTGCATAATCTACAATTCCAGTACAAAGAGGCTGTGGTAGAGGCTGACCTAGAGGAAGAGGCAGAGGCAGAGGACGTGCGCCAGGTATGTGATGAATAGGTCCATGTATCAGATACAGTCCTTGAGGAGAGAGTAGAACCCCCTCAGGAGTCACATGATAGAATAGTTGATATGATTACTAGCATGCATAGAAGTTTAGAAACATTGGCTGGATTTATAGTAGAATATGGCAGAAGGGATGGCCAGCCACCAGAAATTACTCTTGAAGCGCAAAAACTAGAAAGACTAGCTAGACAAGAGAACAAAATTACAGGGATTGAGGTGACATTACCGCAATTTCTAAAGCTGAAGCTGTAACGCCCCCAATTTACAGGCACGTGAAAAAAATATTTTTTTCCGTAATAAGATATTTACCATAACATAAATAGCACTATTCTTTGTCATGGAGATAGATACATATAGGTTCTCTTATGTATACACATTATACAGACCAAGTTATAAATAACAAAGTAACAGCAAAAAAAGGGATCTTGTTTATAGCGTGCAGAGCACACTATAGAATACAAATACAATAGTATAATTCAAAAACTGTGAGCCTTGAAGCAACGTAGACTCACCTAGAGAATATGTCACCTAACTGATCACATATTTGTAGGATCAGACTCTGTATTCTTATCTGAAAAATATGAAAATATCGTGTAGTGAGTTTGAAACCTCAGTGAGCAGATAATATGTCTTATGACCTCTTAGGTCAGCATATGGATGTACTCATGTTTTAAAATTTGTCAAATAGAAAATACAGCTCAGAAGTACATTCATATGGGACCTGTATTTCAAATATTCTCAAATCAAAGGATATTCAAATATCCAAAACCATATTCAGCACGGTATGATCATTAAACAAATGTTGTTATGCATTAAAATATTTCACATGAAAACATTAGGAGGATCCCATATCAAAACCATCAAATATTCTCAAGCACACAGCAGGGGATGATGTTATGTTCAGCTGTATAAGCTACAGTTAAATATTAAGCTTTTGAGATAAAGTCATAAGTTTTGTTGATGCATAATTAACATACTATTTATACACTGAAAATCCACTTTTTTTACATAATGCTTAAGCATGTTACAGCTTTCAATACACTCAATTCACTCAATTTCTATACACATAGTGATCAATTGACGACAGTGACAATAAGTGATCAGGGAATGTGAGTTCATCACCCATCTGCCTCCTCACATTACCACTGTCACCTAGTTAGAGCAGCCCTCCCTTAGCTCACTCAAGCTAATAGGGCATCCCATACTTGGTATTGTCTAAAGCCATACAACCCGTCAATATCCATGCATACATACATATATATATATATATATATATATATATATAAATGCATATTCATCAAATGCAATGTATAATTATCAAGCAACTTGCCATGAGCTTTATGCTTGTCATTCAATCATAATCAGCAACTTTATAGCTTTACAAATCAATGCCTCATGCACATAATATTCACTTTACTAAATAATGATAAATACATTTAGAACCACATATTCAATGAGTTTCAAAATCTATTTGCAAAACCATACTCTTCTTGAACTATGTGCTAGTTCGTAAGCAAAACAGATATTTTAACACATTTCAGAAACTTATGATAGCATGAATAATTTGTAAACAAAACCAATTATACATTTTAAGTTCCAGAAGAGCATGTGGTAAGTTATAGAAAGAATTATCTACTCACAAGGTTAGGGCTTTAGGTTGGATAGTCCCAAATGTATTTTTCTAAGCTAAATTTGATCAAATAAACCTCAAAAACGACTTTGGAGACTCCAAAAACCTAGGAAATGACTCTGGAATCACAAAATTTGGCCTCCAGGAGCTTAGACAACACTGGTCAAGTGATGGAGTACTATTTATGGTTGAAAATACTTTTCACCATTGGAAATCACTATTCATGCCAGCCAGATTTGCTGTTCACAATGCACAAAAAGTTGTCAGATGGCTAAAAAAATTCATATCCTATAGTTTATCTATCTCCTAAATCCATCTACGGTATCAAATTTCTAATTTAAAGTCTCTAAATAGGAGTTTCAGAGTTTATCTTTTTCTAAGGTTTTCTACTTCTGATCTACGGCTTATTTGAAAAATCATTCGGCCAATATTGCAGTACTCTTCGTCTTGAATTTAGTTATACCCTTAGTTTTGAAATCGAAGTCTCAAAAGTAGTCTAGGTCTAGACAGAGAAAGTTACTATTTACTATTTATTTGCCCCGAAAATCTTTCCGTCTCTTTTTTTTTATAAATGATAGAGGACCAATTAATAATTTTCTAATTGTTAGAGGAAGTCCTTACAAAATTTATTATTGACATTTTGACCCTTAAACTTGTAGGAAATTATAGTTTAACCCCAAAAATATTAACAAGTTTTCATTTTTATCCTTAAAACCTTTAAATTACATCTCTATTCCTTTATTTCTTTTAATAATCCATACATAAATGAAAATTACTAAATTTTAGGGATGTTACATTCTTCCTCCCTTATAAAATTCAGTCCCCAAATTTCAAACCATCCTATCACAAGTAGGAAATGAAACCAAAATATAAATTACAGTTATTATCCTCACTACTCAAGCTACTGGGGATATCTCTTTTGTATATCATCTTTACTTCCTAAGAAGTCTCTTCACTTGAGTGATTTTTCCATATAACCTTAACCATAGGGATTTCCTTCAACCATAAGTTCTTCACTTGTTGATCAACAATAGACATTAGTTTTTCTTCATAATTAAGCCAATTTTTTGTCCAATTGTTGAAATCTAATAACATGAGAAGAATCTGATAGGTACTTGTGTGTTTGTTTTACTAATTACTGCAAGTGCACGGCGTAGCTGTAGCTAATCCAGCGAGTACGGGTCGTATCCCACAGAGAACAATGTCAACTACTAGAATTATGCAAAACGAGCTATCTAGATCGATGTAAAGCGATAGAGAGTTTGTCACAGTTAAATAGATGCAAATAACCAATAAAACAAAGCCTAGGGTTAGGGTTCTCCACACTTATAATATTCAACACTCAATTTATACCTCTAATTGCAATTATCTAGGTTATTGGGGATGGTTTAGCCTTAATTAACTGGCAACCTCTTTCAAGCGTTACTAATTGTACCTAGGTTAATCCAATTGCCTACTTTCGTGGTTCTTAGTTCAACCTAGGTCCATTAAGTTCTATGCCAACCATGGAATACAATTAATCGGTTTTCTCGTGCCCATTAATTGATTAATTCCCAGAGAATCTTAAACTACTTTCGTGATTAAGATATCCCTAATTAACTATTAGGTTCAGGTATTAGTTTTCACCTTTCAGTCCATCAACCAATATCCTAAGACGTGATAAATATTGGCCAAACATTCATCAACTCATATAACTAATGCTTAATGCTAATCCTAATTAACCATGTATAACACAATTAGGGTTCCATTAATTCAATTCAACATAGTATCATCATATCATAATTGGGTTTACCGAAACCCTAGATCAAAACTACTCAAGCATAATAGAAAGATAAATCAAAAGCATAATCATTAAGTAAATCATCAATATCCAATACAAACTAAGAGAAAAAGTTGGAATAGAGATGAGTGCAGAGATAGAGAGATAAAACCTGGATGGAGAATGAAATACAATGTTGAATCAATGTGAAAATCTAAACTAGAACATGAATTAAATGATTAATCCTACTCTAAACCTAATCTAATGGTGTTTCCTAACCCTAAAACTGAGTAGAGAAGGTCTAAAATGCGTTCTCCATCCTTTGGCTACGTTTGCCCCTCACTATATAACACTTTGGGCGGCCAAAACCCTAAAAAATATGGTGTTCGTAGACCCGCAGCACGGCCGTGCATCGGGCTGGTTTCTGGGAGAATGCTGCACATCTTGCTTAGAGCACGGCCTGGCCGTGCTGTATGCTGCCATGCTCAGAATTTGCTGATTTTTGGTGGGCTTGCTCCTTGCTTCCTCCTCAACATATTCCATATCCATTTGGCACTTCTCATGAGTGTTTGCCCTTGCTTCTTGGCCTCTTTTGCTCACCTACAAGCATAAAAACAACCGAAGCAATACCCAAAGCAAAGCATAACCAAAAGCAGGGAAATAAACACAAGTTTACTATGAATTAGGGGATAAAATATAGCCATTAAGTACTCAAAATACCCCTTTACCAACTCCCCCATGCTTAAACCTTTGCTTGTCCTCAAGCAAATAACATATCATATCAGGAAGGGGGAAAGATGCAATCAGATTCTAGAAGATAGAAAAAATGCAATGTGGATAATTTGTCACTCAATCTGTGTGTACACAATAGATATATGAATAGACATTTACAAGATAGTCTCTGTTCTTCTAAAACTAAACCAAAATTCTCCTATTATATATCTTCTTCTATTGGTACCGTTGAATGTATGCATCTAATTGATTTTCTGACACTCAAGTAGGCTACCTCATCCTTTAGATCTCCCTATGTTGCCTTACCTTTATTTCTATTTTATCACTCTTTTTCTCATTCAAACTCTTTTACTTTCCATCATCAAATTTTTATTTTATTTTATTAGAAATATGCAATGAGTCCATTTTATGCTCCATCTCACTAGGGTAAAGGCATCTAGGTACTCATACTAAGGCCTTTTTGGTGCCTTGAAGGGGTACTCAGAGTGAAAACTTTTTGGGGTGCACATTCCCTCATTTTTCACCTCTCCCTACCTCCACACTCTCATAGTGTTAAAAATCAAAAATAGCATACAATTCACAGCACAATAGAGAGACATTTTTCAAAAAATTAAAGGTTTAATGCTAGAAGAGAGATACTAGAATTATAACTACCTATTTCATATCCTATTGTGCATCACATGTTCATGAGCTAAAAATTAACCTATATTACGCCAATCTATCTCTGAAATAGCAAACTTTATGATTATACAATGAAATATGAGATAAAATATTCAACCAGTAAAAGCTACAATCCTAAAGTCACTCCCCCATGCTTAAACTTAACATTGTCCTCAATGTCAATATCAATGAAAGTATAGGCAAAGGGAGAAGGAACTTACGTCCTTTTTGATATTCTGAAGGAGGTGGTGGAGGGCTCTGACACATGTGCCAAGTGTATAGCATCAGCAATAGGTAAGCCAGATATAAGCAATGCAGCATTTTGAATTGGAGCTGGGTTAAAAACATGGCCCACTTATGCTTTTGGCTGGATGGCCCCCCTTTTTTTTGAAAGATACCTGGGGCACGACCGTGTCCTAGGACATGGCCTGCCCGTGCTTCTCGCGAGTTTCTCCAAATTTTGCAAATTTTGGCCCGTGCTTGCAGCACGGGCGTGGTGGAGGACACGGCCTAGTCGTGTTGTTGGCTGGAAGCTGCAAATCCTCAAATCTTGCCTCAGCTTTTGATTCTCCTTGACTTCCGTCGATTTTTAGCCTTTTATATCATCTTGGGCACATGGGAATAGACCTAAAATACATGAGGAAACACTCATTAAACCTATAACCAAAGAAATCAACTAAAATTAAAGATAAAAACTAGAACAAAAGGTAAGAAAACAAAACAAATAGAAACTTTAAAAATTAAAATGTGGGTTACCTTCCACAAAGCGCTTGTTTTAAGTCATTAGCTCAACTCCCTTTTCATGCTTTCTACTCAAGGAGGCTTAAAGAGAGTTTGGATAACCATCTTTTTGATCCATTGCCTCTTAGTGTGGTGTATGAGGCTTTGCCTATTTGCTTTGAAAGGTCTTTTTGGCTTATTCCTTTCTCCCTTTGCTTCATTCATGCCTTGAGGAGTTGGTTTGGGTTCTAATTTTGGAGTTTGGATTGGCTCCTCAACAGCCTACTTTTCCTTCTCCTATTTATCATAAACCAAAGAACTTTCCACAGAGCATAAATCAAGTGGGTCAGAAGGAGGAAAATTCATGACATAATCATCCATATTTGGTTTAGGTAAACCAATCATACAACAAGATTCATTTAGGGATGGAGGGTTCATTATATCATTCAAACTAAACTCTAATTTTTCATCCCCTACATTCAAAGAAAGCTTTCCATCTTTCACATTTATATTGGCACCAGCCGTAGCTAGGAAAGGCCTTCCAAGAATGATAGGGATTTTATCATTTTCCTCCATCTCTAAAATAAAAAAATCAACCGGTATGAAAAATTTACCTACCTTTAGATGAACATCCTCTAATATACCTTCCGGATGCTTGATTGATCGGTCAGCCAAGTGAAGAGAAAAGGTGGTAGGCTTTAAGTCACCCATTTGAAGCTTTTTGCACACTGAGAGATGCATGAGGCTGACACTTGCTCCAAGGTCACATAGGGCTCGATCAATCTTCATATCTCCTATAGAGCAAGGAATGGAGAAGCTTCCGGGATCCTTAAGCTTTTGAGGAAGCTTATTCTGAATTAAAGCACTGGATCCCTCTGTTAATGCCACCACAGCATACTCTCCAATTTTCCTCTTATTTGAGAGGATCTCTTTCAGGAACTTTGCATAGGATGACATTTGGGAGATGGCTTCTAGAAATGGGATATTGATATTCAGCTTCTTCAATACATCCAGAAATCTCCCAAACTGCTTCTCTAACTTGGCCTTAACCAACCTTTGAGGAAAATGAATTGGTGGCTTGTATGGTTCAGAAGCCACATATTTTGGCTCTTCTTCCTTCTTTTCCTCTTCTTCTAGATCTTCTTCTCTTTTCTTCTCAAATGCAGCCTGAGGTTCATTTTTCTTTACCTCCCCACTTCTCTCAGATTCAGCCAACTGCTTCCCACTTCTCAAAGTAATGGCATTATAATGCTCTCTGGGGTTCTCAGTCTGGCCTAGAAGTCTGCCAAAGTTCCTATTAGATAGACTTGCTTGCTGTGCTATTTGAGTTTCCAGCATATTGCTATGAGTAGCAAGTGAGTCTACCTTGGAGGCTAAATCTTTAATAGCCTCATTCATGGAATAATTCTGGGCTCTAAATTCATCATTCTACTTACTCTGTGTAGTGATGAAATTTTCCATTAGAGCCTCCAAATTTGACTTTGGCTGAGGAGCTGGGTTGAATGACCTCTGATTTTGGAACCCAGGAGGTTGTCTAAAGTTATTCTGAGGTTGCTTATTTGCATTCGTCTTATATGAAAGATTTGGGTGGTTTCTCTAACCTAGATTATAGGTGTTGCTGTAGGGATTGCTTCTCTGATTATCGTTCACAAAGTTCACTTGTTCACAATCTTAAGGTGCAGAATTTCCAAGTTGACAATTACTAGCTATATGGCCAACACACCCACAGATCTCACATGTAGAAAATGAAGAAGAACCAACAGCATTGATGCTCAATTTATCTAACCTTCGAAACAATGCATCAACCTTAGAAGTAAGATGATTAAACGCATCTACTTCATACATACCTGCTGGTTTCCTCGGTTGCCTTTCACTAGAGCATGAGTAGTGATTTTGAGCCATATCTTCAATTAGCTCATATGCCTCATCTATAGTTTTATTCATAATAGCCCCTCTAACTACAGCATCCATAGACATACGGGAGCTGTAAATCAGTCCATTGTAGAAAGTATGGACTATAAGCCACTTCTCTAACCCATGGTGTGGACATATTCTGAGGAGCTCTTTAAATCTTTCCCAAGCCTCATACAATGACTCACCATCTTTCTGAGCAAAAGTGGTGATCTGGTTCCTCAGATGGGTTATCTTGCTCGGTGGGAAATACATGGCCAGGAAAGCTTGAGAAAGTTGTTGCCAAGTGGTAATAGACCCTGATGGAAGAGAGTGCAACCATGCACGGGCCTTGTCCCTCAATGAGAAAGGGAACAATGTCAACCTGATAACATCTGAGGAGACCACATTCAACTTCAGGGTGTCGCAGTACTCCAAAAACACATAGAGATGGAGATTAGGGTCTTTAGTAGGAGACCCTCCAAACTGGTTCTACTGAACCATCTGCAAGAAGGATGGCTTCCACTCGAAGTTGTTTGTAACATCCCGTAATTTTTTAGATATTTTTCTTACAAATTCTTCACCTTACATATATGCATAGAAATGTTCTAATATTAATGGAATAGGTAAAGAAAGAAAACCTAAGAGGAAATATTAGAAATAAACATGTTAAAGAAAGGTGAAATTCTTAGGTAAAGAAAGATAAATTTTTGTGAAGTAAGTAAAGGTCTTAAAAATTTCAAGAAGATCGGATTATGGTAATTTTTCTTAATTTAAGAGCAAAAGTTACTAAGTTTAGTATCTCCACCCGTAATTGGGCTTTAACCTATAGACACTTCATATAGAGTTTTTCTACTTCACATGAATTTTTAGCAAGCCAATAGGATAGCCCAAGGAAGAAATAAAACATAGACTTGGACTAGGATATAGAAGTTGGACCGGTAGCCCAAAAATCATGAAAATGTGACCAAGCCCATTATGAAAGGTAGAATTTTAACCAAAGTAAGGAAAATGGGCAAGAATGAGCCCAAACCCAAGAGGAAAAATAAAAATAAAAATAAAATTAAAGTGATGAAATATTGGTGTAATCAAGATTAAGTGACATGGCATTAAGACAAAAATTTAGCAAGTGGTGTGATTCTACATTCATCATTTTGGCAAGTGGCATAATAATACAAGGCTTTAGGACAAAAACATCTATATCCTACATTCATAACTTTAGCAAGTGGGTAATAATACATAGCATTATGACAAAACATCATTATCCTACACAAATAATTTTAGTTAAGTAAGGAAAATTCAAGGGTTAGAAATTTGCCACTTAAAAAGGCAAATCTATCATACTTGATTAAGACAAAAGAAAAAGGAAATGAATCCCTAAATCAAAGTGATCTTGTCCCATATCTTAAGAACATATCATCATAATTTTCAAAATACAAATCTCCTTTTTCTATGCATATCTTGACTAAGGAAGAGGAAGACAAGAACATAAGTTGTTTGTTTTCCAAAAATTCAACAAAGTGTATCCTAATTGTGATAAGGTAGACCCATGATCATGAAAGGTGAATTATTTGGTGGTCTATATAAGAAAACCCACCCTTACAACATTAGAATTTCGTCCAAGTGAGGGAGAGCAAAAATAGAAGCAAGGTAGTGTGAGGAAAGGAGAGGAAGAAAGGAAGAAAGAGGAAGGAGAAGTCTAGGGGACTAAGTGCTCCATGTAAGTTTAACAATATTTCTTTTTGAAGAAAACCTTTGAAACTCATAATATTTATATGAGATTTTGATCTTAGAACTTTGATGATTGGTCATGGATGTTGCTATATCATGTTACATATTGATCTTGCATGTGATGTATGTTTGAATACTTAGGTTGGTGTAGATAGTTCTGCATGGGTATGGCTATGGTTGACAGAATTTTAAGCTTCGGTATTTTAATTTCTGGGAACAATCTATAAGGAATTAAAATAAATGGTTAACATAAGAATTAAAGATATATGTGTCACGGATTTTACCCACTGGAATCAGCCCATTTGGAGTCCATATATGGTAGCTATGGCCTGATTAGTAGTCAAAGGTCATAAAATGAATCATCAGGGAAGAATATGTTAGGATAGCTTTGGTAATTTAATTTCTGGGAATTATTGGTAGGGAATTAAAATAAATGGTTAACATAAGAATTAAAGATATGTGGGTCATGAATTTGTAGCCACTGGAATCATTCAATTTGGAGTCCACATGTGGTAGATATGGTCCGATTAGTAAGCCAAGGTCAGAAAATGGTTCATCAGGGAAGATTATGTTAGGACATCTTTTGTATTTTAATTTCTGGGAATTATCTGTATGGAATTAAAATAAATGGTTAATATTAAAGTTATATATCTATGTCTCATGGAAATATATCCACTGGAATTATGCAATTTGGAGTTCATATGAGGTAGATATGATCCGATTAGTAAGCAGAGGTCAGAAAATGTTTATTCAGGGAAGAGTATGTTATTAATGCTTTAGTTTTTGAATTTCTGGGAATATTCTGTAGGGAATTAAATAGCGCGCCAACATAAAAATTATAGATATATGGCTCATGGATTTTTACCAACTGGAATAACTCAATTTGGAGTTCCAATTTGGGAGATCTGGTCTAATTAGTCAGTAAAGGTCAGAATCTATCCGAGAGGAACTATCATGTACTTTGAGGGAGTAATATCACCTTTGTTTCTTAATTTTTCGTTACAATGTTCAACATAATAGTTTTAGATAATTGTTTTATCTTGAAATGGACACCAAGATCACTTACATCAGAGTTAAATTGAGGGAGTTATGCTCTGATTAGTAAGAGAAGGTTAGATAGGATGAAAACCTGCATTAAGAAAATAAAGAAATAAAATTAGTATTTAAAAAAGAAGATGAATCTTAATAAATGACTAGTATAGCCATAGCCATTGCCATTGTATGAACTTCTTACCATCTTAAGTGTGAAATTTTGACATGGAAATATTTTATAAAGTGATATTTGGTAATAGTTATATTTTGATGAACATACTTGTTATTGAAAGCATATTTTTTGCTATCATTGTGAAAAGAAAAGAAATGAGCACGGTCACATGGCAATCCGTGTGGTGCACCAGTAGGGGACGCCCTACCAAGGGTTATGATCATGATAATGAGAAAAGAAAGAGAAAGTGGGCCATGTCGGACGGAGCAAGAAAAGCCCGTACCGGAGAGTAGAGGATACTCACCCTGACCGGGGTAGCTTGAAATGAGAATAAGTTGATGGCCATCATATGATATTTTGAAAATAGTTAATCATATCATACATATCATTACAGTATGATTCTTATGTGCATAGATATAATGCATTCATGTGACCAAAGATATTTTCTGTAGTTTATACAGCTGAACATGACGTGATGAGCTTTACTGATGATAATTTATTGTTGAACTTACTGGGATTTAATTCTCACTATATTTCCATATCATGTTCAGAAAATTATTTATGTAGCTTTTGTTTCTAAGGCTCTGGCTTTTAGTGCACATTGGATCGAGTTACTTTATGTTGGGAAGATTTCAGAATCAAATAAGATGTTTGTGGTCGAGTTGGCTCAGATCCTGGTGAAGGTGCAACCACCCGCACCTGTATCTCCGGAATTGGTCAACCAAAATAAACAAGATGTAAATATCTATCTGTTTGATATGTTATACGTATGTTTTGATTAATGACATGTATGTGAACTCAATATTGTATAATAATAAAGGAAAAAAAAAGGTTGTTACATTGTTGGCCTCTACGACTGGTCTGATGATAGTCGGATTAAGGACATGAGTGTCTGGGGCTGTAAAATCCTTGAGAGATCGGTTATCTCTCTCCCCCATTGTAGTTGCAGAATTTTCTTGCTGCTGTCTGCTTCTTCTTCTTTGTAGGGTGTGCTCAATTTCTGGGTCAAATTCAACAAGGGCTTTGTCCCCTCTTCACATATAATAGCTACACACCTATGAAGGATAAAAAATGTGCAAAAATAAGCAAAAGAAAGTTATGAAAAAAAATCTGAAAAGAAAATGATCTAGTCTAGCTATTTTGCAAAATTTCTAATATTGACTTTGTTCCCCGGCAAGGCCGCCAAAAACATGTTGTGTGTTTGTTTTACTAATTACCGCAAGCGCACGGTGTAGCTATAGCTAATCCAGCGAGTACGGGTCGTATCCCACAGAGAACAATGTCAACTACTAGAATTATGCAAAACGAGCTATCTAGATCGATGTAAAGCGATAGAGAGTTTGTCACAGTTAAATAGATGCAAATAACCAATAAAACAAAGCATAGGGTTAGGGTTCACCACACTTATGATATTCAACACTCAATTTATACCTCTAATTGCAATTATGTAGGTTATTGGGGATGGTTTAGCCTTAATTAACTGGCAACCTCTTTGAAGCATTACTAATCGTACCTAGGTTAACCCAATTGCCTACTTTCGTAGTTCTTAGTTCAACCTAGGTCTATTAAGTTCTATGCCAACCATGGAATACAATTAATTGGTTTTCTCATGCCCATTAATTGATTCATTCCTAGAGAATCTTAAACTACTTTTGTGATTAAGATATCCCTAATTAACTATTAGGTTCAGATATTAGTTTTCACTTTTCAGTCCATAAACTAATATCATAAGACGTGATAAATATTGGCCAAACATTCATCAACTTATATAACCAATGCTTAATAGCTAATCCTAATTAACCATGTATAACACAATTAGGGTTCCATTAATTCAATTCAACATAGTATCATCATATCATAATTGGGTTTACCGAAACCCTAGATCAAAACTACTCAAGCATAATACAAAGATAAATCAAAAGCATAATCATTAAGTAAATCATCAATATCCAATACAAACTAAGAGAAAAAGTTGGAATAGAGATGAGTGCAAAGATAGACAGATAAAACCTGGATGAAGAATGAAATACAATGCTGAATCAATGTGAAAATCTAACCTAGAACATGAATTGAACGATTAATCCTACTCTAAACCTAATCTAATGGTATTTCCTAACTCTAAAACTGAGTAGAGAATGTCTAAAATGCATTCTGCATCCTTTGGCTGCATTTTCCCCTCACTATATAACACTTTGGGTGGCCGAAACCCTAAAAAATACGGAGTTCACAAACTCGCAGCACGGCCGTGCATCGGGCTGGTTTCTAGGAGAATGCTACACATCTTGCCCAGAGCACGGCCTGGCCATTTTGCATGCCACCAGGCACGGCCTGGCCATGCTACATGCTGCCATACTCAGAATTTGCTAATTTTTGGTGGGCTTGCTCCTTGCTTTCTCCTCAACATATTCCATATCCATTTGGCACTTCTCATGAGTGTTTGCCCTTGCTTCTTGGCCTCTTTTGCTCACCTACAAGCATAAAAACAACCAAAGCAGTATCCAAAGCAAAGCATAACCAAAAGTAGGGAAATAACCACAAGTTTACTATGAATTAGGGGATAAAATATAGCCATTAAGTACTCAAAATACCCATTTATCAGTACTTCCTTAGCATTGATACATGAAACACCGTATCAACATCACTTAATCCTGATGGCAAGGCTAGATAATTTACACTATGCCTACTTTATTCAAGATTTCAAAAGAGCCTAGATACTAGAGTTTAACATTTTTCTTTTTTCCAAACCTCATTACCTCTTTTATAGGCAAGTCCTTGAAGAATATTTGGTCATCAACTGATCATTTCTAATGCTCAACATTCCTGGTCCTTATAGACATTTTGGCTTGTATTGAGTTCCTTATATTCTTTTCTTAATCAATTTCAATTTATCAATGGCATCTTATAATAAGTCTAACCCCATTGAATCATTTAACAGAAAGTTAGTAACATCTCTTACATAAGGCTTTAAGTCATCCAATATCACTTTGTTATAGAAGAATTCTACTAAGAAATCTCCCACCAAACTTGAAGACATATGCTTGAAGCATGCTCTCCAAACTAGCATCATCAATTTAGGTTAATCATATTCTATCTATTGTATGTTATTCCAAATTCCATTCTAAAAACTTAACTTTACTCAACTCAATCACCTATTAAATGACCTACGATGTTTCATGTAAAATCTCAAATGGTGTCATTTGTATATTGGCTTAATTATTACTGATATGAGAAAATTCAACTGAGGACAAATAACTTCTCCCAACTTTCACCAAAATTATATAAAGATACCTGAAGCATAACTTCATAAACACATAATTTAGATTTACTATCACCTATAATATAATCTAACTAAGATCCTAAGGCTTCCTGAAAAGCTCTCCTAAAATAATATATTCAATTCTTACTTGTTGACACATCAAACAATGAAAAAATATTACTTATATCTTCTTTTACCATTATACTAGTACAAATCTTTCATATCTTAATATATATTTATTGTCTTGGGGTTATCCATATTCACAATCTATGGCTTCTTCTAAAATTTTCCTTCTCAACAATTATTCACACGTGAATTTTCAATCTCAACATAATTCACATCCTAAATACTAGACTCAACTTAGCATGGTATAAACCCTTAACACAAATACCTTGATCGCTTTACATTATTCTCGAACATGGTTCTCAAAATATTCTCCTTTCCTTACTCAATTACATTACGTAAACTTGGGTATTCTTCATACCTTAGTACTCAATCAGTATATACTATAAACTTATTATTCTTTATAATTTACACATAATTTGCCAACTTACATAGTTATACATACTTGATATAAAGACTTTTTTTCCAGATACGATCTTTGTTAGATAAATCCTTTCAAAATTCTTATTACTTTAACCTACTAACTAATTGGACACCATAATAACTGAGTTTCAAAGAAAAGAAATTAACCCTCCATGTAACGAGGAAAAACCTTACATTTAATGGTAAACATTAATTGTAACAACCTCTTTTTTTTTTCCTTTATTATTATACAATATTGAGTTCACATACATGTCATTAATCAAAACAGACGTATAACATATCAAACACATAGATATTTACATCTTGTTTATTTTAGTTAACCAATTCCGGAGATACAGGTGCGGGTGGTTGCACCTTCACCGGGATCTGAGCCAACTCGACCACAAACATCTTATTTGATTCTAAAATTTGCCCAACATAAAGTAACTCGATCCAATGTGCACTAAAAGCCAGAGCCTTAGTAACAAAAGCTGCATAAATAATTTTCTGAACATGATATGGAAATATAGTGAGAATTAAATCCCAGTAAGTTCAACAATAAATTATCATCAGTAAAGCTCATCACGTCATGTTCAGCTGTATAAACTACAGAAAAATATCTTTGGTCACATGAATGCATTATATCTATGCACATAAGAATCATACTGTAATGATATGTATGACAGGATTAACTATTTTCAAAATATCATATGATGGCCATCAACTTATTCTCATTTCAAGCTACCCCGGTCAGGGTGAGTATCCTCTACTCTCCGGTACGGGCTTTTCTCGCTCCGTCCGACATGGCCCACTTTCTCTTTCTTTTCTCATTATCATGATCATAACCGTTGGTAGGGCGTCCCCTACTGGTGCACCACACGGATTGCCATGTGACCGTGCTCATTTCTTTTCTTTTCACAATGATAGCCAAAAATATGCTTTCAATAACAAGTATGTTCATCAAAATATAACTATTACCATAAATCATTGGTAATCATGCCATGAACATAACCATTTCAAATATCACTTTATAAAATATTTCCATGTCAAAATTTCACACTTAAGATGGTAAGAAGTTCATACAATGGCAATGGCTATGGCTATACTAGTCATTTATTAAGATTCATCTTCTTTTTTAAATACTAATTTTATTTCTTTATTTTCTTGATGCAGGTTTTCATCCTATCTAACCTTCTCTTACTAATCAGAGCATAACTCCCTCAATTTAACTCTGATGTAGGTGATCTTGGTGTCCATTTCAAGATAAAACAATTATCTAAAACTATTATGTTGAACATTGTAGCGAAAAATTAAGAAACGAAGGTGATATTACTCCCTCAAAGTACAGGATAGTTCCTCTCGGATAGGTTCTGACCTTTACTGACTAATTAGACCATATCTCCCAAATTGGAACTCCAAATTGAGTTATTCCAGTTGGTAAAAATCCATGAGCCATATATCTATAATTGTTATGTTGGCGCGCTATTTTAATTCCCTACAGAATATTCCCAGAAATTCAAAAACTAAAGCATTAATAACATACTCTTCCCTGAATAAACATTTTCTAACCTCTGCTTACTAATCGGATAATATCTACCTCATATGAACTTCAAATTGCATAATTCCAGTGGGTATATTTCCATGAGACATAGATATATAACGTTCATGTTAACCATTTATTTTAATTCCATACAGATAATTCCCAGAAATTAAAATACAAAAGTTGTCCTAACATAATCTTCCCTGATGAACCATTTTCTGACCTTGGATTACTAATCGGACCATATCTACCACATGTGAACTCCAAATTGAATGATTCCAGTGGCTAAATATCCATGACACACATATCTTTAATTCTTATGTTAACCATTTATTTTAATTCCCTACCAATAATTCCCAGAAATTAAATTACCGAAGCTATCCTAACATATTCTTCCCTGATGATTCATTTTCTGACCTTTGACTACTAATCAGACCATAGCTACCTCATATGGACTCCAAATGGAATGATTCCAGTGGGTGAAAATCCGTGACACATATATATTTAATTCTTATGTTAACCATTTATTTTAATTCCTTATAGATTGTTCCCAGAAATTAAAATACCGAAGCTTAAAATTCTGTCAACCATAGCCATATCCATGCAGAACTATCTACACCAACCTAAGTATTCAAACATACATCACATGCAAGATCAATATGCAACATGATATAGCAACATCCATGACCAATCATCAAAGTTCTAAGATCAAAATCTCATATAAATATTATGAGTTTCAAAGGTTTTCTTCAAAAAGAAATATTGTTAAACTTACCTGGAGCACTTAGTCTCCTAGACTTCTCCTTCCTCTTTCTTCCTTTCTTCCTCTCCTTTCCTCACACTACCTTGCTTCTATTTTTGCTCTCCCTCACTTGGACGAAATTCTAATGTTGTAAGGGTGGGTTTTCTTATATAGACCACCAAATAATTCACCTTTCATGATCATGGGTCTACCTTATCACAATTAGCATACACTTTGTTGAATTTTTGGAAAACAAACAACTTATGTTCTTGTCTTCCTCTTCCTTAGTCAAGATATGCATAGAAAAATGAGATTTGTATTTTGAAAATTATGATGACATGTTCTTAAGATATGGGGCAAGATCCCTTTGATTTAGGGATTCATTTCCTTTTTCTTTTGTCTTAATCAAGTATGATAGATTTGGCTTTTTAAGTGGCAAATTTCTAGCCCTTGAATTTTCCTTACTTAACTAAAATTATTTGTGTAGGATAATGATGTTTTGTCATAATGCTATGTATTATTACCCACTTGCTAAAGTTATGAATGTAGGATATAGATGTTTTTGTCCTAAAGCCTTGTATTATTATGCCACTTGCCAAAATGATGAATGTAGAATCACACCACTTGTCAAATTTTTGTCTTAATGCTATGTCACTTAATCTTGATTACACTAATATTTCATCATTTTAATTTTATTTTTATTTTTATTTTTCCTCTTGGGTTTGGGCTCATTCTTGCCCATTTTCCTTACTTTGGTTAAAATTCTTCCTTTCATAATGGGCTTGGTCACATTTTCATGATTTTTGGGCTATCGGTCCAATTTCTATATCCTAGTCCAAGTCTATGTTTTATTTCTTCCTTGGCCTATCCTACTGGCTTGCTAAAAATTCATGTGAAGTAGAAAAAATCTATATGAAGTGTCTATAGGTTAAAGCCCAATTACGGGTGGAGATACTAAACTTAGTAACTTTTGCTCTTAAATTAAGAAAAATTACCCTAATCCGATCTTCTTGAAATTTTTAAGACCTTTACTTACTTCACAAAAATTTATCTTTCTTTACCTAAGAATTTCACCTTTCTTTAACATGTTTATTTCTAATATTTCCTCTTAGGTTTTCTTTCTTTACCTATTCCATTAATATTAGAACATTTCTATGTATATATGTAAGGTGAAGAATTTCTAAGGAAAATATCTAAAAATTACGGGATGTTACATTCTTCCCCCCTTAAGAAATTCGGTCCCCGAATTTTCAATCCATCCTACCACATGTAGGGAATGAAATTAAGGCATTATTCAGAGTTACCAAGCTTATTACCTAAATAATTAGAGATATCTTTTCTGTATGACATCTTTACTTTTTAATATGTCTATTCACTTGAGTGATTTTGCCATATAACTTAACCATAAGGATTTCTTTCAATCATAGGTTCGTCAATTGATATCCTCTAGCCCGTATGGATATATCTATGGGTCGATATTAGAAAACACACATATAAAGGAACATATACACCTTCATATTGTGTAACTATCTTTTCTTATTCCAAACTTCTATCAAGTCAAATTTTTTTTTTTCATATATCAACATCATCCCCTGAATATCATCATCTTAATCTATCATCTATTTTTATCCTCAAATCCTTTAATCAATATGTTAAACATACGTAGCAATAAATCCTTCAAACCTTTAATAACATTTATGTACCATTGACACATGTCTAATAATTCCAACTTACCTCATCACAGTAATTCTATACAAGCTTATTAACACCATTAAACTCATTGTCAAAAATTTCAATTATTTCTTCTATCATATCCAAAAGCACCTCATTCTAGCTTATGCCAATCCCATTTAATTCACCCAATCATTTGAAGAAGATTTGTGTTTTTTTTTCCTAACAATTACTCATACATGAATTCTCAATTCCAACATAATTCACATCCTAGATACTAGACTCAATTTAGCATGATATAATCCTTTAACACAAATATCTTGATAACCTACATTATTTCCGGACATGGTTCTCAGAATATTCTCTATATTTCCAAATTAAGAGTTCAAAGACTAACTTAAATCCTACTTCCTATATTTTATTCCTCGAGAACTTCAACACCACTAATTCTCTTGATTACATTCGTCAAAACACCATAAGACCATCATCCGTCCATTCTTTTCAAACCTTTCATTACTTTAACCTATTAACAACTTAGACACCATAATAACCAAGTTTCAAAGGAAGAAATTATCTTTAATTGTAATGAGGGAAAATAACCTTGCATTTAATGCCAACCGTTAATGAGTGAAACAGACGAAAAGCATAATAGAGAATGGTTCCAAAAGCGAAAGTCAAAAGTTTTAACAAAACATTGAAAAATATTAAAATCGGTGGCCGCAATTCTGTAAACAAAATCTATCTATGATTTCAACAAAAATCGGTGGTCACAAATTTTGAATATATGTGTCAGAATCTACTTTAAATCTATTGGTATTCGGTGGAAAGATATCACATGGAAAAAGAAACATTTCTGAGCTTATAAAAGTCTGTGAAAATCAAAGAATATGTAGTTAACTGGTAGGATGCAGTTGATTGCTTCAAAATAGATGTAATCAATCAACTGTAAATTAACCAATCCAAATTAAAATTTCTCAAAATATCTAGTCGACTTAATAATACTGATAGTCGACTGGCGAAAACATTGAGAATACAAAATAAATCATTTGATTGCATTTTTTTTTTACTTTTTTTTTCAATGACGGCTATCACCTATAACTTTTCTACAAGAATCAAAACATCAATGCTTCATCAAAGACAACAAGATAAAGACAGATTTCTGGTGATATCTTATCTTATACTCTTTATGTGCTTAATATGGGTCACAGTCATACTATTGTACATATACATGCTTGCCGTCATTTTTGAAATTTTTTTTTTACCTTTAATTTAGTTGATATCCACCAATCACTCACATAGTTGTTCTAATAATACCCGGCCTAGTCGCATAGCTATTATAAATATGCCCTTCTCTGAGTTCTATAAATACTTACATTAGTATCTTTGTCTATTCTCAAAGTTAAGGTGATAGAAATTATGGAGGGAACCGCATTTCGTCAGTTTCGAAATATCTGTGTCTTTTGTGGTTCCAGTCCTGGAAAAGATGAGGAGTATGTTAAAGTAGCACAAAATCTGGGTATGGTGCTGGCTAAGAGAAACATTCATTTAGTGTATGGTGGAGGTAACTGTGGGTTAATGGGGTGTGTGGCTACAGCTGCACATGCAGGGAGATGCCAAGTTCTAGGTATTATTCCTACAGCTCTAGCTACATCTAGCAACATAGGGAAGACAATTGGGGAAGAATATAGGGTAGCTTCCATGCATGAACGCATGGCTAGAATGATGAGCAATGCTGACGCCTTCATTGCCTTACCAGGTGGTTTTGGTACTTTAGAGGAGATTTTCCAAATAGTCTCTTGGGCACAACTGAATATGCATCACAAACCGGTAGGTTTGTTAAATGTTAATCACTTCTTTGATGGTCTGTTATCTTTTCTAGATCAAGCTGTGGAACAGAGGTTTATCCCACACTCAGCACGACAAATTCTCATCTCAGCTTCAAATGCTGAAGAGTTGATTGATGCTTTACAAGCCTATGTTTATGTACCTGATCCAACTATGACTCAAATAGAATGGACGACAGATAACCGCAAGAAGCGTAAATTGGATTTGGATCTTAATCTTTAAATGTAGTAAAACGTAGCCATTATTGTACTACTTTTACTTTCTTAGAGTCTACTTGGATACCATATTTACCAACCATACTCCTTTTGAGTTGGTAAAACTATCTTTGAATGTTTCTTATGATCATCTGAACTTTTAAAATATTCTAGTTATCATCAATAATAAAAAATTGATACAGGGATGACCTAATTACTATTCATTAAATCTATGAATGTAGCTAAAATATTTGTCAATTTAAATGCATCACCACGAACTCATAATGCCCATAATAAGTCCTACATCCTCTTCTCTTATCCTTAATTAATGTTACTCATATCCCAAATCTATTTGTGGAAAAATATTGAACACCTTATAACTGGTCAAACAGGTAATCTATACGAGCTAACGGGTTTCTATTCTACATTGTTACCTTATTCAACTGTCTACAATCTATGCATAGTCATAGTGATCCATCTTTCTTTTTCACAAATAGAACTAGAGCACTCAAAATAAAAGTACTAGGGCATTTAAATCCCTTGTCTAACAAGTCTTGTAAATTTTTTTTTCCAGTAACTAGAATAATTCTTTTCTGATGTGGAAATACTGCAACCACGGAGCATACTAAGATTTTTCAAATAAAACCGGCACTTTCAAAACTTTTTGGAAATTTTATATGAGTACTAGGGTAAATCCCATGTTAAAATTCCACACTAATATCTCGGTAACTGGATAGTAATTGTAGTCTGTAAACAGCGCACCAGAAAAGTTCCCAGGAAAGAGAGGTGGGTCACTAATGGACACGCTTAAGTACCAAGTCTTTCCTTGCCAGAGCGTTCCTTAGACATGCACTTTTCACAAATCACAATTTTTTTTTAAATTCAATCGATATCATTCTATATAGGGATATAGATACAGTTGGGTTCTAAGGAGTAAATCAATACCAAATTCTCGAATTGCTGTGGCAAGGTTGTGCAAGATTTTCTCCTCATTGTTTGCCGGATTCCGCCTTGGTGGTGCCATTTCCTACTGTGGGAAAAATAAATTTATGCTACTATTGAGGTGATCAAACCCAATAGTTAGTTTCAAAACAATATTTAACAGCAGTCATAACACCACCTCGGCATATAGATAAGAAACACTAGTAATTTCTTACCTATATGAGTCACTGATCCCCTACACAGCACAACCACAACATACTCAAGACACTATAAGATCGATTCAGATAACCATCCACCCACTGGCCATCTAGGATCGACCTGCTCTGATACCAATTATGTAACAACCTCTTTTTTTTTTCCTTTATTATTATACAATATTGAGTTCACATACATGTCATTAATCAAAACAGACGTATAACATATCAAACACATAGATATTTACATCTTGTTTATTTTAGTTAACCAATTCCGGAGATACAGGTGCGGGTGGTTGCACCTTCACCGGGATCTGAGCCAACTCGACCACAAACATCTTATTTGATTCTGAAATTTGCCCAACATAAAGTAACTCGATCCAATGTGCACTAAAAGCCAGAGCCTTAGTAACAAAAGCTGCATAAATAATTTTTTGAACATGATATGGAAATATAGTGAGAATTAAATCCCAGTAAGTTCAACAATAAATTATCATCAGTAAAGCTCATCACGTCATGTTCAGCTGTATAAACTACAGAAAAATATCTTTGGTCACATGAATGCATTATATCTATGCACATAAGAATCATACTGTAATGATATGTATGACAGGATTAACTATTTTCAAAATATCATATGATGGCCATCAACTTATTCTCATTTCAAGCTACCCCGGTCAGGGTGAGTATCCTCTACTCTCCGGTACGGGCTTTTCTCGCTCCGTCCGACATGGCCCACTTTCTCTTTCTTTTCTCATTATCATGATCATAACCGTTGGTAGGGCGTCCCCTACTGGTGCACCACACGGATTGCCATGTGACCGTGCTCATTTCTTTTCTTTTCACAATGATAGCCAAAAATATGCTTTCAATAACAAGTATGTTCATCAAAATATAACTATTACCATAAATCATTGGTAATCATGCCATGAACATAACCATTTCAAATATCACTTTATAAAATATTTCCATGTCAAAATTTCACACTTAAGATGGTAAGAAGTTCATACAATGGCAATGGCTATGGCTATACTAGTCATTTATTAAGATTCATCTTCTTTTTTAAATACTAATTTTATTTCTTTATTTTCTTGATGCAGGTTTTCATCCTATCTAACCTTCTCTTACTAATCAGAGCATAACTCCCTCAATTTAACTCTGATGTAGGTGATCTTGGTGTCCATTTCAAGATAAAACAATTATCTAAAACTATTATGTTGAACATTGTAGCGAAAAATTAAGAAACGAAGGTGATATTACTCCCTCAAAGTACAGGATAGTTCCTCTCGGATAGGTTCTGACCTTTACTGACTAATTAGACCATATCTCCCAAATTGGAACTCCAAATTGAGTTAATCCAGTTGGTAAAAATCCATGAGCCATATATCTATAATTGTTATGTTGGCGCGCTATTTTAATTCCCTACAGAATATTCCCAGAAATTCAAAAACTAAAGCATTAATAACATACTCTTCCCTGAATAAACATTTTCTGACCTCTGCTTACTAATCGGATAATATCTACCTCATATGAACTTCAAATTGCATAATTCCAGTGGGTATATTTCCATGAGACATAGATATATAACGTTCATGTTAACCATTTATTTTAATTCCATACAGATAATTCCCAGAAATTAAAATACAAAAGCTGTCCTAACATAATCTTCCCTGATGAACCATTTTCTGACCTTGGATTACTAATCGGACCATATCTACCACATGTGAACTCCAAATTGAATGATTCCAGTGGCTAAATATCCATGACACACATATCTTTAATTCTTATGTTAACCATTTATTTTAATTCCCTACCAATAATTCCCAGAAATTAAATTACCGAAGCTATCCTAACATATTCTTCCCTGATGATTCATTTTCTGACCTTTGACTACTAATCAGACCATAGCTACCTCATATGGACTCCAAATGGAATGATTCCAGTGGGTGAAAATCCGTGACACATATATATTTAATTCTTATGTTAACCATTTATTTTAATTCCTTATAGATTGTTCCCAGAAATTAAAATACCGAAGCTTAAAATTCTGTCAACCATAGCCATATCCATGCAGAACTATCTACACCAACCTAAGTATTCAAACATACATCACATGCAAGATCAATCTGCAACATGATATAGCAACATCCATGACCAATCATCAAAGTTCTAAGATCAAAATCTCATATAAATATTATGAGTTTCAAAGGTTTTCTTCAAAAAGAAATATTGTTAAACTTACCTGGAGCACTTAGTCTCCTAGACTTCTCCTTCCTCTTTCTTCCTTTCTTCCTCTCCTTTCCTCACACTACCTTGCTTCTATTTTTGCTCTCCCTCACTTGGACAAAATTCTAATGTTGTAAGGGTGGGTTTTCTTATATAGACCACCAAATAATTCACCTTTCATGATCATGGGTCTACCTTATCACAATTAGCATACACTTTGTTGAATTTTTGGAAAACAAACAACTTATGTTCTTGTCTTCCTCTTCCTTAGTCAAGATATGCATAGAAAAATGAGATTTGTATTTTGAAAATTATGATGACATGTTCTTAAGATATGGGGCAAGATCCCTTTGATTTAGGGATTCATTTCCTTTTTCTTTTGTCTTAATCAAGTATGATAGATTTGGCTTTTTAAGTGGCAAATTTCTAGCCCTTGAATTTTCCTTACTTAACTAAAATTATTTGTGTAGGATAATGATGTTTTGTCATAATGCTATGTATTATTACCCACTTGCTAAAGTTATGAATGTAGGATATAGATGTTTTTGTCCTAAAGCCTTGTATTATTATGCCACTTGCCAAAATGATGAATGTAGAATCACACCACTTGTCAAATTTTTGTCTTAATGCTATGTCACTTAATCTTGATTACACTAATATTTCATCATTTTAATTTTATTTTTATTTTTATTTTTCCTCTTGGGTTTGGGCTCATTCTTGCCCATTTTCCTTACTTTGGTTAAAATTCTTCCTTTCATAATGGGCTTGGTCACATTTTCATGATTTTTGGGCTATCGGTCCAATTTCTATATCCTAGTCCAAGTCTATGTTTTATTTCTTCCTTGGCCTATCCTATTGGCTTGCTAAAAATTCATGTGAAGTAGAAAAACTCTATATGAAGTGTCTATAGGTTAAAGCCCAATTACGGGTGGAGATACTAAACTTAGTAACTTTTGCTCTTAAATTAAGAAAAATTACCCTAATCCGATCTTCTTGAAATTTTTAAGACCTTTACTTACTTCACAAAAATTTATCTTTCTTTACCTAAGAATTTCACCTTTCTTTAACATGTTTATTTCTAATATTTCCTCTTAGGTTTTCTTTCTTTACCTATTCCATTAATATTAGAACATTTCTATGTATATATGTAAGGTGAAGAATTTCTAAGGAAAATATCTAAAAATTACGGGATGTTACATTAATGAAGGATGATGTAGCAGAAAAAATAGAATACATAATAGAGCATGGTGTCAAAATTGAAAGTCACAAGTTTGGTCAAAGCATTGAAATAAAATTAAAATCAGTGGCCATAATTCTTGAAAAACTATAAACAAAATCTAGTTGCTATATTCGGCAAGAATCAATGGCCGCAAATTTTGAATATATGTGTCAAAATCTAGTTATTATTATTCGGTGGAAAAATAACACAAGGGGAAGAAAAATTTTTGAACTTATAAAAGTTTGTGAAGAACAAAGAGCATGTAGTTAACTGGTAGGATGCAGTTAATGGTGTAACAACCAATTTTTTTATGGTATTTCCACTATTTAGAACTCCTAAGCAATGATAGGAAGTTTGTTGGCGTCTCAATTACCTTTATCTGAACATAACACCAAACATTAATGAAAACAGAGTCTAAATAGGTTCAACATTAACATCATATTATAAGTAAAATCACAGTGTTCTGTCTAGCTGTATAAACTATGGAAAACATCAATCTTTTCTGATAAAAGTCATAATAATTGAAAATGCATGATGAGCATGGTATAGTCACATGCTCAACAATTATAGATATCATATAAAGTGATTTTATGCATGGAGACTAATCATCTGTATCCACGAGGTTCAACAAACAGTGACTAATAGTCCATAGCCACATATCCACACTCAGTGACTAATTGTCTGTAGCCATGACTTCAACAAGCAATGACTAATCGCCTGTAGCCACATTTAAACCCTTAGTGACTAATTGTCCGTAGCCACGAGGTCACATCTCAACCCTCAGTGACTATTCGTCAGTAGCCACGAGGTTAACGCATAATGACTAATCGTTTGTAGCCACATCTCAACCCTCAGTGACTAATCGTGTATAGCCACGAGGTTAACAAGCAGTGACTAATTTTCTATAGCCACATCTTGACCCTCAATGACTAATCATTTATAGCCACAAGTTCAACAAGCAATGACTAATCATCTGTAGCCATATTTCAACCCTCAGTGACTAATCGTCTGTAGCCACAAGGTCAACACAAAGTGATTAATCATCTGTAGCCACATTTCAACCCTCAATGACTAATCATCTGTAGCCATGAGGTCAACAAGTAGTGACTAATCGTCTGTAGCCACATCTCAACCATCAGTGACTAATCGTTTGTAGCCACATCTCAACAAACAGTGACTAATCATCTATAGCGACATCTCAACCCTCCGTGACTAATCGGCTGTAGCCATAAAGTCAACAAGCAGTGACTAATCGTTTATAGCCATATCTCAACCCTTAGTGACTAATCGTCTGTGGCCTTATGGTTAGCACACAGTGACTAATCGTCTATAGCCACGGGGTCAACAAACAGTGACTAATCGTCTATATCCACATCTCAACCCTTAGTGACTAATCGTCCGTAGCCACGAGGTCAACAAGTAGTGACTAATTGTCTATAGCCACATTTCCACCCTTAGTGACTAATCGTTTGTAGCCACGAGGTCAACAATATACATTAACATGATATAATTATGTATACATCAAACAACTCATCTTTATTATGAAGCTTGCCTCCCACAATCAACTTCGTCTCTTTATATAATCATTATGTAATAACCCCTCTATCGTCATATAATAATGTACACATCATATTCTTTAATATACATTACCATCACAATAGGATTATACGTTAACCAAGTACATCACTAATATCATGCATAATATCATCACCACATCATTTAACAAATATGTATTAATACACTCACCATCACGTAACAAGGCATACATCATATTTTCTAATCCTTATGCATTGATATACTAGCATAGGCATCAAATCAACATGCATTTCATCCCATACATTGCACATATATCTTATATGCAATTCACTTACATATATCTCATAATAAAAGGATGGAGTTAACACAACAATGCATCATTAAAAAGGTATTTATTTGTATTTTGGTTCCCCGTATCATCATTTATTCATTGGAGTTCATTTAGAGCCTTCAAAATGGAAAACAGAGCAAATCCATCCTCAAGCATGGCCATGCTTGAAGTTGTGCAAACCATTCTAAAAAATCACAAATCTGCCCAAAACACGGCTTTTCCATGTCACCAAGCACGGCCGTGCTTTGGGATTTCTTGCATTCCAGATTTCCGTCCAACCAGAACTTCTCTCACTAAAAAGACCATAACTCCCTCATTTTAACTTCGATTAAGATGATTTTGATGTCTATGGAAAGCTAAGATACTTATCTACAACTTTTATGTTTATCACATTAACAAATTAGAAACCAAAATGGGTGAAAAATGTGTTTGAAAACAGCATCACAATTCTGTGCATTAGATCTGACCTTTCTTCACTCATCAGGGTATATCTATTTCAATTAAAATCCGATTAAGGTGATTTCAGAGGCATAAAATGTAACACCCGAAATTTTGTTAATGATATGTATAAAATGGAGTGGTGAGAAAAAGGGTTTAAAAGATTTAAATGAGGGAGGTATAGAGGAATAACAATAAATGTTTAATAAAGATTTTTCTTACTTTTGGGAAAAGTTGTTGAGAAAGAGGTAGTAATTTTCTTGTTTGCAGGGTTACAAGTAGATAGCAAGGATAGAGATATGGAGCCATGAAGAGAGTTGCACAAAAAGTCAATGAGGTAAGGCCCAAGAGGATATTAAACACCTAGCAATTCTCCTTCACCCAAACAAAGCCTTAGCCAACCCCTTAGTCACACTTTAATGGGATGGCACTCTTGAAATTTTTAGACAAGGTAGGGGTAAAGGTTAAGAGGTTGGATGGCTTGTTGAGGAAGCTGCCATATTTTATTATTTTTCTGTTGACTTAGAAGACCAAGTCACCAGTTTTTCCAGCCAAGCCCAAGGGAACCCCACGGCAAAAGGAGAGAAGGGAGAAAGAGAAGAAAGAAAAGAGAAGGAGAAGAAGAAGAGAGAGAGGGGAAAGAGGAAAGCTAGAGAAGAAGGAGAAAGAGCAAGGAGAAGAGAAGGAGAGGAGGTGTAGAGAAAACTAAAGAGACAACTTGTAGAAAGAGAAAGGTAAGATTAACATCATTCACGATTTTAATTGGTTCTAGAGGTTACGTTTTATGTAGAATCTGGAAATATATTGAACATATGAATTGTAGCCCTGTTTCTTAGCTTTCATACGCCCCTGGAATCACCTTAATCAGATTAGAAATGACAGAGATATGCCCTAATGAGTAATTGTAGGTCAGATTTATTGCGCTGAGTCCTGATTCTGTTTTCAAGTAACGTTTTCCCCTGATTCTGTTTCTTATTTGTTGAAGTAGTAGAAATAAAAGTTGTGGGTAATTGTTTTAGCTTTCCATAGACACTGAAATCACCTTAATCGGAGTTGAAATGAGTGCGTTATGGTCTTTTTAGTAAGAGAAGGTCTGGCTGGACGGAAATCTGGACTGCAGGGAAAAACCCGAAGCACGGCCGTGTTTGGTGACACGGCCAGGCCGTGCTTCGGGCTGTTTTGTGAGTTTTTAGCATGGTTTGTGCAGCTTGAAGCACGGCTGTGCTTGGTGACACGGCCAGGCCGTGCTTGAAGCTGTTTTTGCTCTGTTTTGCATTTTGAAGGCTCTAAATGAACTCCAATGAATGGATGATGTTAAGGGGAACTAAAATGTATAGATATACCTTTTTAATGATACATTGTAGTGTAAATTCCATCCTTTTATTATGAGATATTAAATCACACATTGTATAATGATGAAATGCATGTTGATTGATGTCTATGCTAGTATAACAATGCATAAGGAATGATGCATGATTGTCATATTTACATATTATAGACTGCTTGTGTGCATGGCTGCAAGTGAGTCATTGATGCATGTGCTTTTGGGAGGCTATAGAAGCACGTATGTTATTTATGAGGAATAAATGTAACATGTTTAAGGATGAATATGAATTATGTTCTGGACATTTATTGATATGCATATTCTTGTTGTGATAAGTGGCTGGAGAGAGATAAAAGACTTAATCTGGTCAGGAGGAACGGTTGTCTTCCGTGCTGTATTGAGGAGACTGACAATTCCAGGTTGACCTTTACCCATTAAGGTGACCCAGGATAGTGGCACCTTACGAGGTAAAGCGACTGAAGGGTCGTGGCTTATGATACGGTACCGGGATAGGGGACGCCCTATAGCCCAGAGTGGTCAATACAAGAAGGACCCTCTGACCAATGGCCCTCAAAGGGTGGGTGAGTAGCTGGAGGAGAAGGCTCACGCCACATTGAGGATTGCAATTGAGAGAAATTATCGGCTTATGAGCCACTATGAGTGATAATGAGCCACTGTGTGTGGTATGGATCAAGGACGACAGCACAGGTATTGTACAAATGCATATTTTGTTATCATGCATGATATTGATGCATAACCTACAAAAGGCTGGTAAGTACATTATTTTATCTTTATTGAATAAAAGAGAAAATGTTTTCTGTAGTTTATACAGCTAGACATAGCATGTGAGTTTTCGTATTTTATATGTTTGGCTGTTGATCTTACTGGGATTTTCATATCTCACTATGTTTTAATGCTATGTTCAGATCAGTAGAAATGGCATTCGTGGTGCTGACACTGCTTCTGGAGTTGCAGACCGTGGATGTCCCTTACTTGGGATAGTTCACAATTATTGTGAACCTGTTAGTGACTAGTATGATAGAGATCCCTACTCCTGGCCCACCTCCTCCACCAGCAGCACCCTAGGGGTGAGGGCTAGGGATAGGATGTAGTGTAGCAGTGGAAGTCTAACTTTTGGCTTTGTAAATGGGCTAACCCATTGTTTTGATGTAACCCCATGGTACTCTGCCTTTTGTGTTGTGAGCTCAGTACCTCGGGTTACATATGTATGTATATATATATATATGCTGTTGAACTCTGATGTATATAGTTTTGAATATATGAATGTATGGCTTGCTTAGCTTATGGTATATCTGATCTCTGCATTAAAAAAAAAATCTGGCGTTACAAGTTGGTATCAGAGCAGGTCGATCCTAAGTGGCCATGGGGGTGGATGGTTACCTGGATCGATCTAAAGCATCTTGAATAAGATGTGGATAGATGGAGTAGAGTGGCACATGGAAATTGTTAAGGGAAAATTGCTAGCGTTTTTCCAGTATGTATGCTTGATGATGTTATCACTATTGTATTATAAAGTCTTCTTTAAATACTATTGAGCTTGATCACCTCAATAGGAACTAATTATTTTGTTTCATACAGTGGAAAATGGCATCATCAAGGAGAAATTCGGCACCAAGTACAGAAGCTACTCTACAAGATCTAGCCACTTCTATTCGAGATCAAGTTTCCGCCACAAACCAAATTCTGCGGTATATGCAAAATAATAGTGACGCTAATGGTGAGACGGGTGAGAACCTGAAGAATGCAGGGAATGGATGGGCAGATTTTATGAGAACTCGACTGCCGCCTTTCGCTGGAAGGTATGATCCGATGGTGGCAGATAGATGGTTGACCGAAATGGAGAAGGTCTTTGGGGTTCTAAAATGTTCAGACGAACAAAAAGTAGATTTTGCTGTATACATGCTGAAAGAGGAAGCAGAATTTTGGTGGAGAGGAGCCAATGAACTGTTGGCTCACCAAGAGCGACAGGTTACTTGGTCTATTTTTTGGGAGACCTTCTTGGACAAGTACTTTCCGAGAAGTGTCAGAGCGGAGAAAGAGATAGAATTTCTCCAACTTCGACAGGGGGGTCGATCGATTGACCAGTACATTGCCAGATTCGAAGAGTTAGCTAAGTTCTCGTCGTATCTGAGATATAATCCTGACAAATCTTGGAAAGCAATCAAGTTTAAGGCTGGGTTGAATCCTGACATTCGCAATGCAGTGGTGGCCTTGGAGATCCGCGAATTGGTTCCTTTGATTAATAAGTGTCGGTTACTAGAAAAGAGCTTGAAGGCAGTGGAAGAAGAGAAAGACCGAAGGGCGCCTTGAAAGAGAAAGAGAGAATTTTCAGCACCCGATCGTTTTATTAGGGGAAGAAACTCTGCAGCAGGCAAAAAGCCTTTGGCTATGGGAGCTAAACCTTTAGTGCAGAATTTTGCTGGGAGCGAGTGTGGAAAGTGTGGGCGATATCATGGGAATGGACCTTGTTCTCGAAATCCAGTTACTTGTTTCCGGTGTGGGCAAAAAGGCCATATTGCTCGTCGCTGTCCCTTGGAAGATGGGAAGAAGAGCGAGCCAACTCCGCCAGTTAAAGGGAGAGTTTTTACTTTAAATGGAACTGAAGCGAAGCAATCTCCTGATCTGATCCAAGGTATGTGCTATCTTCACGGCTATCCTTTGGTCGTGCTTTTTGATTCGGGTGCCAGCCACTCTTTCATATCATCTCTTTGTGTGAGAAAGTTGCGGCTTTCAGTGTCTGAATTGTCATATAAGCTGATGGTGTTGACCCCTACGGGAGGGAAGTTGAACACCTCCTCAATCTGTAAAGACTACCTAGTTGAGGTATATGGTAGATCCTTTAATGTGGATCTTATTTGTCTACCCTTGGAAGATATGGATGTGATTTTGGGAATGGATTGGCTTAGCAGCAACCAGATTCTCTTGGATTGTTCTAGGAAGATTCTGGTTTTTCGATCAGAATCTAACAAGAAGTTTGAAAGTGGGAGTGAACCGATCAACGAAATGCAAAGGGAATCAGTTGAAGAAGCTTTAGATGGTGTTTTTCTATGTAGCCTCAACTGGGAGGTTGAGCAAGAACTAGTCAAGTTTCCGGTAGTTCAGGACTTTCTAGAAGTCTTTCCTTCAGAAATTACTGAACAACCACCCAAGAGGGAAGTTGAGTTTTCCATTGATTTGGTACCAGGAGCAACTCCTATTTCTATTACCTCATATAGGATGGCTCCTATGGAGTTGAAAGAGCTTAAGAAGCAGATTGAAGACCTTTCGGGGAAGAATTTTATTCGACCCAGTGTTTTGCCTTGGGGAGCCCTAGTGCTCTTCGTAAAGAAGAAGGATGGAAGCTTGCGGTTATGCATTGACTACCGACAGCTTAACAAGGTGACCATCAAGAATAAGTATCCATTACCAAGAATTGATGATTTGTTGGATCAGCTCAAGGGGGCAACTGTTTTCTCTAAAGTCGATTTGAGATCGGGTTATCATCAAATTCGAGTAAAGGAGGAAGACGTTCTTAAAACAGCCTTCAGATCTCGTTACGGGCATTATGAATTCCTAGTTATGCCGTTTGGAGTTACCAACGCTCCTGTGATCTTCATGGATTACATGAATCGGATCTTCCGACCCTATTTGGATCAGTTCGTAGTGGTTTTTATTGATGATATCCTCATTTACTCAAGGAGCATGGAGGAACATGAACGTCATCTTCGGCTAGTGCTTCGAGTTTTGAAGGAGAAGAAAATTTTTGCTAAACTGGAGAAATGCGAATTTTGGATGCAAGAAGTCAAATTTCTAGGACATGTAGTGTCGAAGGAAGAAGTATCTGTAGACCCTAGTAAGATTGAAGCAATTCTCAAGTGGGAACGACCAAAGTCAGTGACCGAAGTTAGAAGTTTTCTGGGTCTTGCGGGGTATTATAGAAGGTTCATACAGGGTTTTTCACAAATAGCATTACCCTTGACTAGATTGACTCGGAAAGGATGTGCGATCAAATGGACGGCGGAATGCGAGAAGGGTTTTCTAGAGCTTAAGACCCGGCTTACTATGCCTCCTGTCTTAATTCTCCCAAATCCTTCCAGACGTTTTGAGGTTTACACAGATGCTTCTAAGAAGGGTTTGGGGTGTGTTTTGATGCAAGAAGGTAGGGTAATAGCCTATGCCTCTAGACAGCTAAGGCCACATGAAGAAAATTACCCTACTCATGATCTGGAATTGGCTGCTATAGTGTTCGCCCTGAAGATTTGGCGACACTATCTATATGGTGCGGTGTTTGAAGTGTATAGTGATCATAAAAGTTTGAAATATCTTTTTGATCAGAAGGAATTGAATATGAGACAGAGGAGATGGATGGAGTTCATTGATGATTATAAGTTTGAGTTGAAATACCACCCAGGAAAAGCAAATGTAGTAGCGGATGCTTTAAGCCAAAAGTCACTACATTTGAGTTATATGTTGGTGAAAGAGATGAGCTTAATTGAAGAATTCAGGAATTTGAGATTATCAGTGATAGCTACTCCTAGCAGTTTGCTTATTGGTGAGTTAAGGGTGGAGTGCAATTTGAAAACGCAGATTAAGGAAGCACAAGTACAATATCTTTTCCTGTAAAATAAACGAAATGCACCAGGCTTCACAGAATCAAAAGAAGGAGTCATCCTCTATCGAGGAAGAATGTGTGTGCCTCATGGGAGAGACCTGAAGACAACAATTCTGGAAGAAGGGCATCAAAGTAAATACGCTATTCATCCGGGAGCTACAAAGATGTATCGAGATTTAAAACAATCGTTTTGGTGGCCGGGAATGAAGAAAGATATAGCGGAACATGTCTCAAAGTGCTTGACTTGTCAGAAAGTCAAGATTGAACATCAGAGGCCTTCCGGGACATTACAATCCTTAGAAATCCCCGAATGGAAATGGGATGGTATTGCTATGGATTTTGTGACTGGATTGTTCAAGACTCAAGCGGGTCATGACGCCATATGGGTAATAGTGGATAGATTGACAAAGTCTGCACACTTTTTGCCGATAAGGATTAATTACTCGCTGGACAAGCTAGCACATTTGTATGTAAAGGAGGTAGTCCAATTACATGGGATTCCAAGCAGCATTGTTTCTTACCGAGATCCTAGATTCACTTCCCGATTCTGGAAAGCATTGCAGGAAGCTTTCAGTACAAAATTACAATTTAGTACCGCATATCATCCGCAAACAGATGGTCAGACTGAAAGGATGATACAAACAATGGAAGACATGTTGAGAGCATGCACCTTAGATCAGGGAAAAGACTGGGATAAGTACATTCCGCTGGTGGAATTCGCTTACAACAACAATTATCATGCTAATATTGGAATGGCACCATATGAAGCTTTGTATGGCAGAAAATGCAAATCACCTCTATGCTGGTATGAAGTAGGTGACAGAAAGTTGTTAGGTCCAGAGTTAGTTCAGCATACTACGGAGCAAATACGAATGATACAAGATAGGATGCAAACTGCCCAGACTCATCAGAAAAGTTATTATGATCGGAGAAGAAAGCCCCTGTGCTTTCAAGAAGGAGAACATGTGTTTTTGAAGATTTCTCCGACCACTGGAATTGGCTGAGCCATGAAAGCCAAGAAGCTGAGTCCTCGCTACATAGGACCATATCAGATACTCAAGAAAGTTGGCCCCTCGGCATATCAAATATCCTTACCTCCGAGATTATCTAACTTGCACAATGTGTTTCATGTCTCTCAACTACGAAGATATTTACCGGATCCATCACATGTGATCCAAGAGGAGGAATTAGTAGTGAAGGAAAATCTAACATATCAACCAGAACCCGTCATGATCTTAGATCAAAGTGTGAAACAACTATGCAGTAAATCTGTTCCGCTGGTAAAGGTGTTATGGAAAGGGCTATCCGAAGAGGAGGCTACGTGGGAAAGAGAGGAAGACATGAGACACTCTTACCCACAGATGTTTGAAGGTAGGTAAAATTCCTGAATTTTGGGGACAAAATTCCTGTTAAGGGGGGAAGAAGTGTAACACCCGAAATTTTGTTAATGATATGCATAAAATGGAGTGGTGAGAAAAAGGGTTTAAAAGATTTAAATGAGGGAGGTATAGAGGAATAACAATAAATGTTTAATAAAGATTTTTCTTACTTTTGGGAAAAGTTGTTGAGAAAGAGGTAGTAATTTTCTTGTTTGCAGGGTTACAAGTAGATAGCAAGGATAGAGATATGGAGCCATGAAGAGAGTTGCACAAAAAGTCATTGAGGTAAGGCCCAAGAGGATATTAAACACCTAGCAATTCTCCTTCACCCAAACAAAGCCTTAGCCAACCCCTTAGTCACACTTTAATGGGATGGCACTCTTGAAATTTTTAGACAAGGTAGGGGTAAAGGTTAAGGGGTTGGATGGCTTGTTGAGGAAGCTGCCATATTTTATTATTTTTCTGTTGACTTAGAAGGTCACCAGTTTTTCCAGCCAAGCCCAAGGGAACCCCACGGCAAAAGGAGAGAAGGGAGAAAGAGAAGAAAGAAAAGAGAAGGAGAAGAAGAAGAGAGAGAGGGGAAAGAGGAAAGCTAGAGAAGAAGGAGAAAGAGTAAGGAGAAGAGAAGGAGAGGAGGTGTAGAGAAAACTAAAGAGACAACTTGTAGAAAGAGAAAGGTAAGATTAACATCATTCACGATTTTGGTTGGTTCTGGAGGTTACGTTTTTTGTAGAATCTGGAAAAATGTTGAACATATGAATTGTAGCCCTGTTTCTTAGCTTTCATACGCCCCTGGAATCACGTTAATCAGATTAGAAATGAGAGAGATATGCCCTAATGAGTGATTGTAGGTCAGATTTACTGAGTCCTGATTCTGTTTTCAAGTAACGTTTTCCCCTGATTCTGTTTCTTATTTGTTGAAGTAGTAGAAATAAAAGTTGTGGGTAATTGTTTTAGCTTTCCATAGACACTGAAATCACCTTAATCGGAGTTGAAATGAGTGTGTTATGGTCTTTTTAGTAAGAGAAGGTCTGGCTGGACGGAAATCTGGACTGCAAGGAAAAACCCGAAGCACGGCCGTGTTTGGTGACACGGCCAGACCGTGCTTCGGGCTGTTTTGTGAGTTTTTAGCATGGTTTGTGCAGCTTGAAGCACGACCGTGCTTGGTGACACGGCCAGGCAGTGCTTGAAGCTGTTTTTGCTCTGTTTTTGCATTTTGAAGGCTCTAAATGAACTCCAATGAATGGATGATGTTAAGGGGAACTAAAATGTATAGATATACCTTTTTAATGATACATTGTAGTGTAAATTCCATCCTTTTATTATGAGATATTAAATCACACATTGTATAATGATGAAATGCATGTTGATTGATGTCTATGCTAGTATAACAATGCATAAGGAATGATGCATGATTGTCATATTTACATATTATAGACTGCTTGTGTGCATGGCTGCAAGTGAGTCATTGATGCATGTGCTTTTGGGAGGCTATAGAAGCACATATGTTATTTATGAGGAATAAATGTAACATGTTTAAGGATGAATATGAATTATGTTATGGACATTTATTGATATGCATATTCTTGTTGTGATAAGTGGCTGGAAAGAGATAAAAGACTTAATCTGGTCAGGAGGACCCTCTCTGAAGCAGGGTGGCCCAGAAATGGGTGTCTCCCTTGCTGTATTGAGGCGACTGACGGTCAGAATGATCCTCTCTGAAGCAGGATGGCCTGGCAACGGTTGTCTTCCTTGCTGTATTGAGGAGACTGACAATTCGAGGTTGACCTTTACCCATTAAGGTGACCCAGGATAGTGGCACCTTACGAGGTAAAGTGACTGAAGGGTCGTGGCTTGTGATACGGTACCGGGATAGGGGACGCCCTATAGCCCAGAGTGGTCAATACATGAAGGACCCTCCGACCAATGGCCCTCAAAGGGTGGGTGAGTAGCTGGAGGAGAAGGCTCACGCCACATTGAGGATTGCAATTGAGAGAAATTCTCGGCTTATGAGCCACTATGAGTGATAATGAGCCACTGTGTGTGGTATGGATCAAGGACGACAGCACATGTATTGTACAAATGCATATTTTGTTATCATGCATGATATTGATGCATAACCTACAAAAGGCTGGTAAGTACATTATTGTATCTTTATTGAATAAAAGAGAAAATGTTTTCTGTAGTTTATACAGCTGGACACAGCATGTGAGTTTTCGTATTTTATATGTTTGGCTGTTGATCTTACTGGGATTTTCATATCTCACTATGTTTTAATGCTATGTTCAGATCAGTAGAAATGGCATTCGTGGTGCTGACACTGCTTCTGGAGTTGCAGACCGTGGATGTCCCTTACTTGGGATAGTTCACAATTATTGTGAACCTATTAGTGACTAGTATGATAGAGATCCCTACTCCTGGCCCACCTCCTCCACCAGCAGCACCCCAGGGGTGAGGGCTAGGGATAGGATGTAGTGTAGCAGTGGAAGTCTAACTTTTGGCTTTGTAAATGGGCTAACCCATTGTTTTGATGTAACCCCATGGTACTCTGCCTTTTGTGTTGTGAGCTCAGTACCTCGGGTTACATATGTATGTATATATATATATATATGCTGTTGAACTCCGATGTATATAGTTTTGAATATATGAATGTATGGGTTGCTTAGCTTATGGTATATCTGATCTCTGCATTAAAAAAAAATAAAAATCGGGCATTACATAAGAAAGCTAAGAAACAAGAATAAAATCATTGGTTGGAAAGATTTCCAAATTTGACATAAATGAAAAATCCAAGAACCAATCATTCAGAGCATCGATTTTCACCCTTTTCAAGCCAATTTCAGCAAACACATGTATGATCTATGCATCCAAACTCTCACTTTTCGTGGCTAAACATAAATATCCATCATGCATCATCAAAATAGGATATTTGTAACAATTTTATATCACTCAAAATACATGAAATTCCATGAAAAGATTAATGTTAAACCTACTTATTTTTCCTCTCTTAGATTTCTTCTCTTTTACTTGCTTGAGCTCTTCCTTTTCTCCTCAAATTTATGTATGTTTCACCATCAAAACAAGGTTTGAGAAGCTTAACCAAGATGATGAGAGAAGATTGAAGGATGCATAGAAATACCTTAGATTCCTTCTCTTGGCCTGTCTCTCTCTTCTATTTATCTTCTTCTTTCCTCTCCTTCTTCTTCTTTGGCCGTGGTTTTTTCTCCCTCTCCCTTGGCTTAGTCGACTTCTCCTCCAAGTCAAGGAAAAATATTTGTTTAATCCAAATTTCTCCAACAAGTCATTCCTTCCCTAACTAATGCCCCCCAAAAGCTTAACTATTACAAGATTACCACTCCATTATATTGTGACTAACTCCTTGACTAAAGCCTTGTTTGGCTTCCTCAAATTCTCCAAATACTTAAATTCCTCTTTTAGGAAGATACTAATAGGCTTTAAAGTTACATCCAAAGGCATATCTCTAGCTCATTTCTTGATATTCGGTTCTAGCCCTAAAGACTTAAGGAATTACAATCTCTTCCCTTCAACATTAACAATTATTATTATTATTATTATTATTATTATTATTATATATATATATATATATATATATATATATAATTGAGGATGTTACATTTCTCCCCCCTTAAAAATAATTTTGTTCCCAAAATTCTGAACTTGCCAGTTCTCAAAGAGTTAAGGACATTATAACTTTTCCACATCTTCTGTTTCTTTAAGGAATTAACCAGCACTTAAAACAAGTAGTATAATCGGAGGAAAAAATCTTTAAAGTACCATGTACCTTGTATCTGGTCAGGAGCTTGTGTGGCTTCTGCGCTACTCAAGATAAAAACTCTTCCTTTCATTGGTTGTACTTGTTCAGGTTCCTTCTTGTTCTCTAATGGGCATTATTGTGCCAAATTCCCCTTCTTTGTGAAACGATAGTATGTAGATTGACTTGAGAAATAAGGTTTATCACCATATGGCCGTCCACATTTTGCACATCTAACTCCTACAACATGTTGAGAAAAAGTTCTAGATTCCATCTCTAATGCCCTCCTATCTCCTATAACATCACTTCCTCTGACATTTCTATCCATAGTCAGAATTTTCCTATTCCTATTCCATAGAGTTCGCCTCTCTCTTTTTACCTCTACAACCTTCAAGATTTTTCCAACAATCGACATTTGTTAATTAAGGGGACAAACTCCCTAATTTCCAAGGCAACCACAACACTTCTAATTTCAGGATTCAGTCATACCTTAAATTTTACTACTTTCCAAGCTTCATTTGGATTATATCTGAAATAGGTTGAAAATTTGGTCAATTCCTCAAATTTAGAGATATATTGGTCAATAGTCCTACTACCTTGTTTAAGTTGGAGGAATTCAATCTCCCTTTCAACTCTCACACTGCTAGGAAAATACTTGTCTAGGAAAGTATCTTGAAACACTCGCCACGTGATATGTCAGCCTTGATGAATAAGTAATTCCTTGGCTCCTCTCCACCAGTATTCAGCTTCCTTCTTCAGCATATATATGGAAAAATTGACCTTTTGCTCATCAGGACAGTCTAAGATTCCAAAGATCTTTTCTAGCTCCATCAACCGCCTTTCAGTAACCATAGGGTTATATCTACCCACAAATGAAGAAGGCTAAGTCCTCATAAAGTCTGCCCATCCATTTCCATTCCCTGTGTTTCTTTGATTTCCTCTAACCTCGCCATCATTGTTATTATTCTACATATGTCGCAAGATTTGATTTGTAGAAGACACTTGGTATCGAATCATTATGGCTGAATCGTGCAGGGTAGCTTCTGCACATTCATTGAATTTCTCCTTGATGGTTCCATCATCTACTGTATTTATTAAAAGAAGTTAGTCACTCTTGAGGTGATCAGGATCAACAGCGAATTAAATAATTTACAGTAGTCATTACACCACTCAAGTATGTAGATAGGAAACACTAATAATTTCTTTACTGACATTATATGCTACCTTGCACCACATAGTCACATGCTCACTCAAGACATCCTTAGATCGATGTAGGTAACTGTCCACCCCCACGGTCACCTAGGATCGACATACTTTGATACCAACTTGTAATGATCGATTTTTTTTAAGTAACTAATAACACACTCCAAGCAGTAAACCATACACATTTATATAAGTAGCTAATATTCCATCATCATGATATCCAAAACTACATCAGAGATTTATATTTATACAAGAGTCACATAATTATATTAACTTAACATAAGTTCCTATACAGCACACCACCCCTAGGGTATAGAGGGTGGAGGAGGTGGTGCTGGCATCAGGATCTCCACAGGACTAACCACATAATGTTCAACTGACCCAACTAAGGTATTTCCACCGTTTGGAACTCCCAAGCAACTATAGGAAGTATGCTGGCGTCTCAATTACCTTTATCTGAACAAGATACCAAACGTTAATGAGAACATAGTCTCAATAGGTTCAACATTAACATCATATTATAAGTAAAATCATAGTGTTATGTCCAGCTATATAAACTACAGAAAAAAAAAAGTAATCTTTTGTGATAAATGTCATAATAATTGCAAATGCATGATTAACATAGTATAGTCACATGCTCAACAATTATAGATATTATATACAGTGCTTTTATGTATAGAGACTAATCATATATAGCCATGAGGTTGAACAAATAGTGACTAATAGTCTGTAGTCACATTTCCACACTCAGTGACTAATCGTCTGTAGCCACAAGTTCAACAAGTAGTGACTAATCGTCTGTAGCCACAAGTTCAACAAGCAATGACTAATTGTCTATAGCTACATTTCAACCCTCAGTGACTAATCGTCTGTAGCTATGAGGTCACATCTCAAACCTCAGTGACTAATAGTCTATAGCCACAAGGTTTAACATGAAAAGAAAAGAAAAGAAAATAGACGAGCGCGGTCACATGGCAGCCCGTGTGGTGCACTAGTAGGGGATACCCTACTAATGGCTATGATTATGCTAATGAGAAAAGAAAGAGAAAATGTGCCATGTCAGACAAAGCGAGAAAAGTCCATACCAGAGAGTAGAAAATATTCACCTTGACTGGGGAAGTAATGAAAATAAGTTGATAGCCATCATATGATATTTTGAAAATAGTTTTTATACCATACATGTCATTATTGTATGATTTTCATGTGCATAGATAAAGTGCATTTATGTGACCTAAGATATTTGTTGTAGCTTATACAGATAAACATGATGTGACGAGCATTATTGATTATGATTATGCTTTATTGTTGAATTTACTGGGATTTAATTCTCTCTATATTTCCATATCATGTTCAGAAAACTAGTTATGCAATTTTTCTATGGCTTTGGCTATTAGTATATGTTGGATCGAGTTATTCTATGTTGGGCAGATCTCATAAATTAATAACTCAGTGAAGGTGCAACTACCCGTACCCGTATCTCTGAAATTGGTCAACATGGATGAATAAGATGTAGATATTTATGTATTTGATTTTTGTACAAATGTTTTGATTAATGATGTGTATGTGAACTCAAAATTATATTAGTGTTAATGGTAGACCTTGAACCTTGATTATGCTTAGTGAAATTAATTGAATGTTATTATGAGTAAAGTAATTAGAAGTAAAGAAGTAATGACTTTATAGGACTTTAAATATATATATATATATATTAAAAATATATGGAGTTGTTACACTCTCAATGAAAGTAGGTGGGTTCTGGTTAGGGTACGGGTGATGTAGGGGAATGAGAGAATCAGGTTATGGTGTTCGGTAGCTTGCAGAAGATTGGAGGTGAGCGAAGAAGATGGGAGAAGGAATAAGAGGAAAATGAGAAAAAATAGGTTAGGCATGGGCTAGGGCATAGGTTTGGGAAGAATGAACATGGGGTGAGAAAAGAAGAAAACATAGGAGAAAACTCACCTAGACCCGAAGCACGGTCATGCTTCTCCGCACAGTTAGGTCGTGTTACCTGCTAGAGGGGGATTTTTGCTTCCTGGGCCTGGGGCACAGGTTGGGTGCTAGCCGTGTTGCACAACACGAGTGACCCGTGTTACACAACATGAGTAACCCGTGTTGTGGACTATACTTCAAAAATTCTTTGGGACATTTCATGTTGGATGACACGAGAAGGGTGTGTTGGGCTTGGGACTTGGGGCATGACCATGTTAAGTGGCACAAGGAGCCTGTATTGCTCATGGGAAGCCATATTTTTTCTAGAGCCCTTGGGCATGACAATGTTAAATGACACGGCTTGCCTGTGTTGGCCATGGGTATCTCTAAATCTTCTAGATTTTGGCCCATGCTTGAAGCACGGGTGTGCTCCATGACACAAGTAGCCCGTGTTATGTGTTGGAACTCTAATTTTCTCAAATGTTTGCCTCAATTTTTGATCCTCGTGAATTTCCTTTGCATATAATCCTTTTATCCAACTTAGGGCACATAGGAATTGACCTAAAACCCATATGGAAGCACTCATTAGTCATCTAACTAAAAAAATCAACTAAAATTAAAGATGAAAACAAAGTCATAAACAACAAAACTATGCAAAAATAATATAAACTCAAAAATTAAAATGTGGGTTGCCTCTTATAAAGTGCTTGTTTAAAGATATTAACTCGACTCCTTTTCATTCTTTTACTCAAGAAGGTTTTAAGAAAGTTTAAATAACTTTCTTTGCTATGCATTAGCCTTTATTAGGGTGCTTAAAATGTTGTCCATCAGCCTTCAAGGATCCTCTTGGCTCATTCTCTTCCTCCTTTGCTTTGTTTAGGTTGAGAGGAGGTGGTTTGGGTTTTACCTTCGTATCTTTCACTTCCTCTTCAATTGCTTGCTTTTTGATCCCCTGTTTAACATAAGTAAAAGAACTTTCCACAAAGCATAACTCAAGTGGGTCAGTAGAACAAGATTGATTACATTATCATTCATATTTCATTTAAGTTAGCCGATCATACAACAAGATTTATTTAGAGATGGAGAGTTCATTGTATCATCTAAATTAAACTCTACTTTCTCATCCCCTACATTCAAAGAAATCTTTCCATCTCTTACATTAATAATGGCACCAGTTGTAGCTAGGAAAAGTCTTTCAAGAATGATGGGGATTTTATCATCTTCCTCTATGTCTAAAACTACAAAATCAATAGAGATGAAAAATTTACCTACCTTTAGAGGAACATCCTCTAATATACCTATTGGATGCGTAACGGATCGGTCCGCCAACTGAAGGGAAATAGTGGTAGGCTTCAAATCATTCATCTGAAGCTTCTTGTAAACTGAAATAGGCATGAAGTTCAAACTTGCTCCAAGGTCACATAAGGCTCTCTCAATCTTTATTTCTCCAATAGAGCGAGGAATTGAGAAGCTTCCAAAATCCTTAAGCTTTTATGGCAGCTTATTCTAAATTAATGCACTAGATCCCTCTATCAATGCCACGACAATATTTTCTTCAATTTTCCTCTTATTTAAGAGGATTTATTTTTGAAACTTAGCATAGGACGGCATCTAGGAGATGGCTTCTAAGAATGGGATGTTAATGTTTAACTTCTTCAATACATCTAGAAACTTTCTATACTTGTTCCCAATTTAGCTTTAACCAATCTTTAAGGAAAAAGGGATTGGTAGCTTGTATGGTGCAAGAGCCATATATTTAGGCTCTTCTTCATTCTTTTCCTTTTCTTTGCTCTTCTCAATTGAGGTTCATCTTTCTTTACCTCCTTACTTCCTTCTGATTCAGCCAACTGTTTACCACTTCTGAAGGTTATAACATTGTAGTGTTCTTTGGGATTTTTAGTTTGAACTAGAAGTCTACCAAAGTTTTTATTTGAAAGGATAGCTTGCTGTGCTATCTGAGTTTCCAATATTTTCCTATGTGTAACAAGCGAGTCAACCTTAGACGTAAGTCTTTTATAACCTCATTTATTGAGTGATTCTGGGCTCTGAACTCATCATTATGTGTCATTTGAGTAGCAATGAAATTTTTCATCAGAGCCTCTAGATTTAACTATGGTTGTTGAGGAAGATTGAATGTCTTCTGATTTTGAAACCCAAGAGATTGCTTGAAGTTATTATGAGGAGGCTGATTCACATTAGGTTTGTATGAGAGATTTAGGAGATTCCTCTAGACTGGATTAAAGGTGTTACTGTAAGGATTATTTATCTAATTGTTGTTAACAAAATTTACCTATTCATAATCCTAAGGTGCATGATTTCCAAGATGGCATTCATTAACCGCATGACCAACACTTCCACAAATCTCACATACAGAAGATGGAGAAGAACCAACAGAATTAATGCTTAATTTATCCAGCTTCTGAAACAATGCATCAACTTTAGAAGTTAGATTATTAAATGCATTAACTTTATATATACCTACTGGTTTTCTAGATGGCTACCTCTCACTAGACTAGGAGTAGTAATTCTGAGCCATATCTTTAATCAACTCATAAGCTTCATCAATTGTTTTGTTTATTAAGGCTCCTTCTATAGCAGCATCCACAGACATACGGGTGCTGTATATAAGTCTATTGTAGAATGTATTGACTATTAGCCATTTTTTCAACCCATGGTGAGGGAATAATTTGAGAAGTTCCTTAAATCTCTCCTAAGCTTCATACAGTGACTCCCTATCTTTTTGAGCAAAAGTAGTAATTTAGTTTATGAGATGGGTTGTCTTACTTGGTGAGAAGTACTTGGCTAAAAGGGCTTGAGAAAGTTGCCACCAAGTAGTAATAGAACCTGATGGAAGGGAGTGTAACTATGCTTGGGCTTTGTCTCGCAAGGAGAATGGGAACAATCTTAGTCGGGTGGCATTAGAAGAAACTCCATTCAGCTTCAATGTATTGTAGTATTCTAGAAAGACTGATAAATAAAGATTTGGGTCTTCAATAAATGACCCTCCAAATTGATTTTACTGAACCATCTGTAGAAGACAAGGCTTAAGTTTAAATTTGATAACCTCAACAACAGGTCTGACAATACTCATATTCAAGCCATGAGCATATGGGGTGGTGAAATCTTTAAGAGATCAGTTATCTCTGTATGCTAGGGTAGGTGGTGTAGGATCATGCTATTTTCTTCTTCTTGTCCTTCGTAAGGTGCATTCAATTCCTTGGTCAAAATCAGCAAAGATTTTATGATCTATTCGCATAAAATAAAAACACACCTATAAAGGAAGAAAAGAGGCAAAAAGTAGCAAGATAGAATATGCAGAAAAATTAAAAGAAAGAGGATATAGTCTAGCTATTTCGCAAAATATCTAATATTAACACTATTGGTCCCCTGCAATAGCACCAAAAACTTATTTTTGAGGTCTATTTGGTCAAATTTGGATTAGAAAAGTGCATTTTGGGGATGTCCAACCTAGAGCCCTTACCTTGTGCGTAGATAATGCTTGCTATGATCTATTTTAAACTTTTCTTATACTTTGATTGTGATATTAGTGCAGTTTATAATGTTATTACTATATATTCAGGTTTTGAAAGTTTGATGAATGATCATGTTTATTTATTGGATATTATTTCTCTCAATGTGGCATATTTTAATTATGATGGAAATTGTACATGTTCTAATTCCTTGAAATTTGAACCCCAAGAATATATGTTGCATTTATGCATTTTACTACTTGAGAAAGAAGATTCAGGGGTATTTGGAATTGAGAACTCATATTGAATTTTATAGAAATTTATGAAAAAAGGAATTGAACATGGAAAATATTCTTATTTGAATAACGTATTATTTTTATGCAGTTATTTTATGTGGAGGAATCCTGTTGGAAACACTATTTGTTAGTAGAAAATGATGTTAATCCTGGTGCACCTTGAGACCTTAGCTAGCAGAGTGTTGTAGCTAGCCACGTTGTGTCAGCCAACACAGGTGATGCAAATTATGTAAACGAGGTGGAATGCCATATGATTGAGATTGTCCATCCCTTGCTGTGTGCTTTGGAAATGCCCATATTAAATTCCCTTCACGTGTCTTTTTGGGTGGTGGTGTGGCAAACCTTAGCTAGGATCCCGAGTTTAGGCAAATCCTACCCCAAAAAAGTACGGAAGGGGTTGAACTCTAATATGGTGGTTCTGATATGGAATCCTCCAAAAGCATGTGAAATATTTCATTCCATAACAATATTTATTTTATAACCATGCTGCACTATATTTGGTTTTGAATCTTTGCCTATCTTTTGAAATGAGGATATTTTATATATGGGTCCCATAAGGATGTACTTCCAAATTGTATTTTGTATGTGACTAATTTAAAAATATGAGTTCATCCATATGCTAACCTAAGAGGTCATAAGAGGTGTTATCTACTCACTAAGTTGTCATACTCATTACACGATATTTACATTTAAAAAAAAAGAATACAAAGTTTGGTCCTACATTTACGTGATCAATTAGGTGTCACACTCTCTGGGTGAGCCTATGTTGCTTCCAAGGCTCACAGTATTTAAATCATTCTGTACTTGTAATCTAGAGTATGCTCTGTATTCCATAGGCAGGATCCCTATTTTTGCTATTACTTTGAAATTTATAGACTTTATCTGTATATTGTGCATACATGGGAATACCTATATGAAAATTGTTTTTAATGATAAATGAGTGTATTACACATATTATGGAAAATATATGTTTGTAAATTATGTGTTTCATGTGCCCTTAAATTAGGGGCGTGGCAAGTTAGTAGAAAAGCATTAGGTTTGCCTATGGCTATCGGAGCAAAGGATTCATTAGTAGGACCTTTAGTATGGATATGAGCTGGACATATTTATACTTCAGGTGCTGCTAAGGGATTCTATAAGGTCTCAATTTTCTTTATATTCCAAGTTTGTTAAATTTCATAGTATAAAGTTGATTGAATATTGTGGCATCTTAAGAAGTATCTATAGGTCAATTACTGCCTGAAAGTGAAAGGGATAGGTGTGCTAGAGAGTTTAAAGAATTTAGACAAATGCCAAATATGATTGTTTCTAAATATGATATATGTTTTATCTGGTTGTCTAGATATGGTAGACTTTGATGTGTTATTGAGAATGGATTGGTTGGCATCATGTCATGCCATTTTAGAATGTCATCCTAAGATGATTAAATTCAATATTCCTGGATAATCTTCTTTCTTGATATAAGGAGATCATAGTGAGGTATCCAATAATCTAATCTCTACTTTAATAGCCCATAAGTTATTACAAAAAAGTACCAAAGATATTTGGCAGTCGTGAGATATGTTGATATAAAGTATACTAGTGTAAATCAAGTTCCAGTCGTAAGGGAAATTCTTGATGTGTTCTCAGAATAATTGCCAGGATTACCCCGAAACATAAAATATAATTTGGTATTGATTAACTTCTTAAAACCCAATTGGTATTTATATACTTATATAGAATGACACCCACTAAACTCAAGGAATTGAAGACTTAGTTGCAAAATTTGTTAGATAAGGGATTTATTCTCTCTAGTACCTTTCCTTGAAGTGCTCTAGTCCTATCTGTGAAAAAGAATGATAGATCACTACAGTTATGCATAGATTATGGATAATTACATAAAGTGACACTGAGTAATAAATACCCATTAATATATAAATGATTTTTTTGACTAGCTACAGGGTGCTCAATGTTTTTCAAAATTGATTTGAGATATGGGTATCATTAATTGAGGATAAGGGAAGAGAATATTTTGAAATTTTCTTTTAAGACTCGGTATGGGTACTATAAGTTCTTAGTAATGTCATTTGGTTTAACAAATACCCTAACTGCATTCATGGATTTAATGAATAGTAATTAAGCCATTGTTGGATTAAATTGTAAATGTATTTATTGACGATATATTAATATGTTCCAAGAATTCATAGTATCATAAGCAACATTTGAATATAGTTTTACAAACTCTAAGGGAGTAATAGCTTTATGCTAAATGTTCAAAATACAAAATTTTGGCTTAGTAGTGCAACTTTCTTAGGGCATGTGATTGGCAAATATGGTATTTAAGTATACCCTAAGAAAGTAAAAGTGGTACAACAATGGTTACATCCTATTATAGTTACAGATGAAGATCCAAGTCTAATTTGCAATTTCTGCAATTGTTTGTCGTCCAATCTATTTGACCCATAGTTGAACCAGGTACATGAATAAATGCTTGTAAAGTATCAATCAACTGATCAGCATTTGAAGCCGAGATGAGAATTCATTGTTTTGAGTGTGAGATAAACTTTTATTCGACAGCTTGATCAAGAAAAGACAATAGACCATCAAAGAAATGGTTAACATTTAACAAACCTATCGTTTTGTGATGGATATTCAGTTGTGCCCAAGAGATTATTTGGAAAATCTATTCTAAAGTACTAAAACCCCTTGGTAAGTCATTGAAGGCATCAACATTGTCCATCATTCTAGCCATATGCTCATGCATAGAAGCTACTTTAAATTTTTCCCCAATTGTCTTTCCTATGATGTTCGATGCAATTAGAGTTGTAGGAATGATACTTAGAACTTTACATCTTCCTACATGTGCAGCTGTAGACATACACCTTATTAACCCATAGTTACCTCCACGATAGACTAAATGAATTTTTCTCCTGGCTAGTACCTTACCCAAATTTTGTGCTACTTTCACATACTCTCCATCTTTTCTAGGATTGGAACAACAAAAGACACAAATATTTTGAAACTGGCAAAATACGGTTCCCTCCATAACTACATTCACCCTAACTTTGAGTATGAAGGTAAAGATACTAATGTGTATATTTATAAAACTCAGAGAAAGGCTTATAGCTATACAAATAGGCCAGGTATAATTACAACAGTTATGTGAGTGGCAGGTGGATATCAGCTAAATTGAAGGTGAATTTCAAAAATGACAGCACACATGCATATGTATAGTAGTTATGATTGTAGCTCATATTAAGCATACAAAGAGAATAAGATTAAGGTATCACCAAAATATTTCTTTTCCCTTGTTGTCCTTGATGAAGCATTGATGTCTTAATTATTGTAGGGAAGTTGTAGGTGATAGACGTCATTGTAAAAAAAAATAGTGAAATTACAAACTAGTTAATTGTTAAAGAGGGGTAATCAAATGATTTATCTTGTTTTCCTAATGTTCTTACTAGTCGACTATCCGTATTATTAAGTTGACTAGCTATTTTAATAATTTTAAATTTCGACTGGTTATTTTACAGTTAACTAATTACATCTATTCTGAATAAACCAACTGTATCCTACTAATTAACTATGTGCTCTTTGTTATTCATAAACTTTTATAAGCTTAGAAATGCTTCTTTTCCATGTGATATTCTTTCATCGAATAACAGTAGCTTTGAATTAGATTTTGGCACATATATTCAAAACTTGCAGCCACCGATTTTTGACGAAATAGTAGCTAAGTTATGTTTACAGTTTACGACCACCGATTTTAATTTTCTTCAATGCTTTATCCAAAATTTTGAATTTCTATTTTTGCACTATTCTCTATTATGCTTTTTGTTTGTTCTACTGCATCCTCCCTCATTAATGTTTGGCATTAAATACAAGATTTTTTCCCTTATTATAAGGAAAGTTAAATTCTTTTCTTTGAAACTCTTTTATTATGCTGTTCAAGTGGTTAGTAGGTTAAAGTATTCGAGAATATTTTGAGAACTATGCCCAAAAATAATGTAAAGCGATCAAGGTATTACTGTTAAGGGTTTATACAATGCTAAGTTGAGTTTAGTATCTAAGATGTGAATTATGTTTAGATTAGAAATTCATGTATGAATAATTGTTGAGAAAGGAGATTTCAGAAGAAGCCATAGATTGTGAATATGGATAACCCAAGGCAATAAGGATATACTAAGATATGAAATAATTGTACTAGTATAATGGTAACAAGAAGATAAAAGTGAAATATTTTTTGTTGTTTGGTATGTCAGCTAGTAAAAATTGAATATTTTGTTTGAGGATAACTATTTAAGAACCTTTAGGATCTTAGTTAGATTATATTATAGGTGATAGTAAATCTAAATGATGTATTTACACATTAGAAGTTAGGTTTTAGGTATCTTTATATAATTTTGTTGAAAGTTGGGAGAAGTTATTTGTCCTTAGTTGAACTTGCCATATCAGTAGTTATCAGGCTAATATATAAATGACGCAATTTGAGGTTTTACATGAAACATTGTAGGTCTCCTAATAAGTGAGTGAGTTTAGTAAAGTTAACCTTTTGGAATCTAACTTGGAATAACATGCAATAGATAAAATTTGACTAACCTAAATTGATGATGCTAGTTTGGAGAGCATGCTTCAAGCATATGTCTTCGAGTTTGGTGGGAGATCTATTAGCAGAATTTGTCTATAATAAAGTGATATTAGATGACTTAAAGCCTTATGTAAAAGGTGTTAAAAACTTTTTGTTAAATGATTCAGTGGGATCAGACTTATTGTAAAATGCCGTTGATAAAGTGAATTGATTAGGAAAATGATAACTTAAATTTATTGCAGCTTTTTTATGTGCTTTCCGAGTGTGTTTACTGTGCTGTTTTGATTTATTAAGCACTCTTATTCCCGGATTTATTTGAAAGTGATGACTCCCTTAGATACAATATCATCCACCTTGTTGCTGTAACAATTTAGTATGCATATGCAGTAATCATGGTAGCAAACCGAGTGATATTGAGTGAGCTGGGCCCTTTTTAATACGATGCACTGAATCTGTTTGATATGGTGCAGGTGGCAGGGGAGCAGAGCTGCGCAGTAGGTGCAGCCACCACCTAGCAGGAGAAAGTAGCAACCAACTGACACTATAGGTTAATGGTTGGTACAGAACGGTCTCTACTACTGAAAGTGGAGAAAAAGGCTGCACGCAGAGATGCTGGCTGCAAAGCAGGGAGAATAGCAGCAAAACTAGGCCACTTTATTAGGACCACAAGGCCTGACTATAAAAAGGGTAGAAAGCAAAGGCACGAGGAGGATGCGACGGTGGGGAGAAGAAAAATACAGAGAGAGAGAGAACCCAAAAATCCCTGACAGGATAGGGTGGTAAGAAACACCTCAGCCTAGGGTGCACTGATACTTCATGATGAAGCATTGGAGCACAAAAGAGTCTGCAGTTCCAAAATTTCCTTGATCCCTGTTGACATTTTTACTATTTAGCAGGAAACTACATTTGTTGTTTTATTATTAGTTGTATCACTTGGGATGCATACGAGTACTTTTCTAATATCTGTAACCAGTGTAGCTATGAGGCTGGGCTAGTTTCCAGCTAGGGTTGTAGAAAGGTTGTAATGAACACATGCACATTTTTAGTATCAATGAATTGCTGCAGCATTGCTGTAACATTCAACTGTGTATATATTTTAATTTCCCCTAATAACGGAAGTTTGATAGAGGAAGATTAAAGGCAATATTCTCTTGGAAGGGTAGTGGAGGCTAGAAAAAGAGTTGAATGTGTGGGGTCAGCCAATATAGGGATATATGGTACCCCATTAGCCCAATAGTTGGACTTCATGCACAATTCAGGGGTTAGGATTGACGCAGGGATGTGTGTCTGAACCCTATAATTGCAGGGAATGGAAGTCTGGAAATACCCCATTCAAGAATAAACATGGCATTGAGAAAATTGCTGCAGCAATCCCTAGAGCAAATATGAGTGCAGTAGTTCATGGAAACCATGATCAACCCTAGACCACCTAATATCATGTTCTTTTACTCCCTAGCACCCCTCATCTTAATTATAATCGTATTCAGTTGCTCTACCTCTATATACATTTTGTGAACCAACTTATTTTTGCTATAGCATTTCACACGTCAAAATTTTCTATAATAGTTTTAGTTCACTCCTCGTGGGACGATACTCACTCGTCATTTTATTACTTGGTCACGACACTTGCACTTGCGTTCTGACATTGCATCCATTCTTGCAATACCAACAAGTTTTTGGCGCCATTGCTAAGGAGTGTCAACTTAAAAATTATTATTAGTTACTTGACTGTGTGAAGTATTTTTAGTCACATCTATTAGTCACATTGGTGTCTTGTTGAACGGGTAACACAGTGCATGAGCCAGGCTGACAGGGAGCTTCTGCCTCTAGATCCAGAGATAGAAAGAACGCTTTTAAGAAGAAGGAGAGGACAGTTAGGACCTCAACAACAGGAAAAAATGGCCAATCAGAATGGTGTTGACAACATGGATGATAGAGATAGAGTCTTAAACGCTTATGTCCAACCAAACCTGAATGGGTTGAACCTGAGTATCGTGAGACCAGAAATTGAGGCTCTTCATTTTGAGCTCAAGCCAGTAATGTTCCAAATGCTGCAGATTGCAGAGCAATTCAGTGGAATGCCTACAGAGGACCCTCACCTTCACCTGAGAGTATTCCTAGAAGTCAAGGATGCTTTCAAAATGAATGGGGTAACAGAAGAAGTGCTCATGCTGAAACTGTTCCCTTACTCGTTAAGAGATCGAGCTAAAGCATGGTTAAACTCTCTACCACCCGACTCTATTGCTAACTGGAGCGATTTGGTAGAGAAATTTCTGCTAAAATACTTCCCACCCACCAAGAATGGCACATTGAGGAATGACATCACATCTTTCCAGTAATTGGAAGGTGAATCATTGTATGAGACCTGGGAGAGGTATAAAGAGCTATTACAGAGATGCCCCCATCATGGAATCCCTTACTGCATTCAGATGGAGACTTTTTACAATGGCCTTAATGCTTAAACCCGCACCATAGTGGATGAAGAGCACGAGCTGCTCGAAAGAATGGCCAGCAACAACTATCAATGGCCAATGGACAGAGTTTCAACTGGAAAGAAAACAGCGGGCATGCATGAAGTGAGTGAAGTTACTTCTCTCACAGCCCAGTTAGCTTCACTAGTTAATGTCTTAAAAAACTAGCAATTGATCTGCCCTCAAGCAGCTAATGCAGGCCAGGAGAATAGACCATCTTGTGTACTGTGCAATGGACCCCATCTATTTGAAACTTATCCCTTAAACCCAGAATCAGTGTGCTATGTGGGAAGAATCACAATAACAATCCCTACTCCAACACGTATAACCCAAGATGGAGGCAACACCCCAATTTTTCCTGGAGTAACTATGGTACGGGACAGGGGAGCAACTCTGCTCCACAAAGACCACAGGCCCCCTCTGGCTTTTAGCAGCAAAGACAGTAGCCTAGTGAAACCCCTACTTCACTGGAATCCTTGCAGAAGGAATATATGGCAAGAAATGATGCTCTGATTCAGAGTCAATAGGCCTTATTACGGAATCTGGAAACCCAAGTAGGACAGCTTGCCAATGAACTAAAAAGCAGACCTCCAAGGACACTTCCAAGCAATACTGAAGTCCCTAGGAGAGAAGGGAAAGAGCACTGCAAGGCTATAGCCCTAAGAAGTGGAAAGGTGGTGGAAGCACCAAAAGCAAGAGGGTAGGACTAGAAAGACCCCACTGTACCCCCAGAGAAGAAGAAAGACAAGCAGAAGCAAGAGGAGGAGGTAAGTGAGGAAGCATTCATCTCTAGAGAAAATGCTGCAGCTATGCCACAGCAAAACATGCAGCAAACTAAGTTACCTCCCCCCTTTCCTCTGAGATTTCAAAAATAGTAGAATGACTAGCAGTTTAAAAGATTCCTGGATGTCCTGAAACAACTGCACATTAACATCCCTTTGGTGGAAGCATTAGAGCAGATGCCAAATTATGTAAAGTTCATGAAGGACATCCTGACCAAGAAGAGAAGATTTGGTGAGTTTGAGACTATTGCTCTCACTCGAGAATACAGTGCTGTGCTGCAGAATAAGCTGCCACCCAAACTTAAGGATCCAGGCAGTTTCACCATACCTTGTTCTATCGGGAACCAGTATTTTGGCAAGGCACTTTGTGACTTGGGAGCAAGCATCAACCTCATGCCAATGGCCATATTTAAAAAGCTAGGAATTGGAGAAGCAAGGCCTACCATAGTCTCACTGCAACTGGCAGACAAATCCATAGCACATCTACAACGAAAAATCGAGGAAGTCCTGGTTAAGAAGAAGAATGTACTCCAAACCATGAAGTTTCCCAGTGAAGAAGAAGAATGTATAGTTGTGTCTATGATAGACACGTTAGCATCAAACCAGTTTGAAAAATGCTACAAGGCCCTATCACCAGTAGCATGGACAGATAACTCAGATTCAGAAGGGGAAGACGAGAAGGAATGGACCTGGATTGATGTCAGGCATGGCATTAGGAAGCAGGGGCCAATGAAGGATCCATTAGATATGACCCCACCAGAATCAAGGCTACTAAATGCATCAGTGGAGGAACCACTAGTCTTAGAACTGAAGCCACTGCCAGCACACCTCAAGTATGCGTATCTAGGAGAGACAACCACTCTTCCTGTGGTTATCTCAACACTTTTGACAGGAGAACAAGAGGAAAAATTGGTCCTGACATTGAAGAAATTCAGAAAGATTATTAGTTGGACACTTGCTGATATTATAGGAATCAGCCCCTCATTCTGCATGCACGTGATCCTTTTGGAGAGCAAGGAAAAAGGGTTCATAGAACTCTAACGGAGGATCAACCCAATAATGAAGGAGGTGGTAAAGAAGGAAATCATCAAATGGCTAGATGCTGGAATTATCTACCCCATATCAGATAGCTCCTAGGTAAGTCCAGTCCAATGTGTTCCTAAGAAAGGGGGTATGACTGTGTTGGAAAACAAAAACAATGAGCTCATCCCCACCAAGGTTGTGACTGGCTGGAAGATTTGTATGGACTATCAAAGACTGAACAAAAGCACCAGGAAAGATCATTTCCCTCTGCCATCCATTGACCAAATGCTATATAGACTTGCGGGAAGGGAATACTATTGTTTCCTAGATGGGTATTCAGGGTACAACCAGATTGCTATAGCACCTGAAGATCAGCATAAAACCACATTCACATGTCCCTATGGTACCTTTGCATTTCGAAGAATGCCATTCGGGCTTTGCAATGCTCCAGCAACGTTTTAGCGATGCATGATGGCAATTTTCACAGACATGGCTGAACAGTTTGTGGAAATTTTCATGGATGACTTCTCAGTCTTTGGGGACTCTTTCAACCTATGTTTGGGAAACCTTGCTAAAGTCTTACAACGGTGTGAGGAAACAAACGTGGTGCTGAAATGGGAGAAATGCCAGTTTATGGTAAAAGAGTGGATTGTGCTAGGACATAAAGTTTCTCAAGAAGGACTTGAGGTTGACAAGGCCAAGGTGGAAATCATTGAGAAGCTACCTCCTCCCACCTCTGTCAAGGGCATTTGAAGCTTCCTTGGCCATGCAGGATTTTATAGGAGGTTCATTAAAGACTTCTCCAAGGTTGCCAAACCTCTATGTAGTTTGTTAGAGAAGGACATAATTTTCTGTTTTGATGAAAGCTGCATGACAGCATTCTGTGATCTTAAGAAGAAGTTGAGTACAGCCCCAGTTATCATGGCACCAGACTGGACCTCTCCATTTGAGCTAATGTGTGATGCTAGTGAAGCAGTATTAGGAGCTGTCATTCGGTGGGTGCTTTTGCTTCAGGAATTCGACCTGGAGATCAAGGATAGAAGGGGAACTGAAAATTAAGTGGCAGACTATCTCTCCAGACTGGAAGGGGACAGCTCAGGAGCAAATGAAATTAACGAGAGATTCCCATATGAATAACTCTACCTCCTGTCCCAAGATGGTGTGCCATGGTATACTGATTATGAAAATTACCTTGTGAGTGGCATGCTCCCACCAGACTTGACGTTACAACAGAAGAAGAAATTTCTGCATGAGGTGAACTCATATTACTGGGATGAACTGTACCTTTTCAAGCAATGCGCAGATCAGATGATAAGAAGATGCATCCCCAGCGAAGAGATGGAGTAAATCTTGTAGCAATGATATGCTTCCCCCTATAGAGGCCACTTTGGAGGAGTGAGGACTGCGAACAAGGTACTATAGGCCGGGTTCTACTGGCCTTCTCTATTCAAGGACTCCCACTCCTTCGTGATACAATGCGACCGGTGCCAGAGGATAGGGAATATATCAAGAAGACATAAAATGCCACTTAACAACATCCTAGAGGTGGAACTATTTGATGTGTGGGGAATAGATTTCATGGGCCCATTCCCTTTGAGTTTTGGGAATCAATACATCCTAGTAGCCATAGACTATCTCTCAAAATGGATGGAAGCAAGTACATCTCAAACTAATGAGGGAAGGGTGGTGACCAGATTTCTGAAGAAAAACATCTTTACAAGGTTTGGAACTCCCAAAGCCATCATCAGTGATGGAGGGACCCATTTCTGCAATAGGCAGTTCAGAGCACTACTAGCTAAATATGGAGTAAGGCACAAGGTGGAAACACCCTATCACCCACAAACGAGTGGGCAGGCTGAAGTCTCCAACAGAGAGATCAAGAGAATCCTGGAGAAAATAGTAGGCCCCATGAGGAAAGATTGGTCCTTGAGGTTGGATGATGCATTATGGGCTATAGTACAGCCTATAAAACACCACTGGCATGTCACCATACAAGTTGGTGTTCGGGAAGGCTTGTCATCTACCAGTAGAGCTAGAGCATCGATCATTTTGGGCAGTGAAGAAGCTAAACTTGAATTTGGAAGCTACTGGTGAGAAAAGGATGCTGCAGCAACATGAGCTAGATGAATTCCGTGGTCAGACCTATGAGAATGCCAAATTATACAAGCAAAAGGAAAAACAATGGCATGGTAAGAAGATACAACCAAGGAACTTCGAAGTAGGACAGAGAGTACTATTGTTCAACTCTAGGCTGACCTTGTTTCCTGGGAAATTGAAATCTCGTTAGTCTGGCCCCTTTCGCATTAGCAAGGTTTTCCCTTTTGGAACTATTGAATTGGAAGAAGAAAAGGAAGGGAGGACATTCAGGGTTAACGGACAAAGAGTCAAGCACTATTTGGGAGGTGATGTGGATAAACAGCACACCTCAATCCATCTGCAAGAGGGATGAACAGGGAAGAAGTCAGGCTGTTGACTCTAAAACAAGCACTCATGGGAGGCAACCCATGTTTGAATTTGTTGTTGATTAATTTGATAGTTTTTAGATAGCTTAAATCGTGAATCTAATAGCATTCTTATTTGTTACACATGTTGGGAAACATAGCAGTCTGCAGGCCAATTCTTGCCTTGCTACAGCAAAACTGTGTGAAAGTTAGTCTTTCCTTTGCTGTAGCAAGATTTTGAGCAAGCCACCTCTGTTGCAGCAAAATCATAGGCAAGCTAGTTTTTGCTACCAAAGTTGCTGCAGTAAATGTGTTCAGCCTTAAATAAAGGAGTCCCCCTCTGTAAAAAAAAAGAGTTGCCAAAAGCAAAATGGGGGAAAATTGGCAGAAACCCATAAGTCACAAACCCACGTCCCTACCCTCCTCATTACACCTTTGCAACTCCCTCAACCCCTTTACCTTCCAAGACTTCTCTCGTTCTCTCAACCCCTGCAGTTACTGGAGCCCCCTTTGCACTAGAAGACCTACATTTCCTAACCCCCACAACCAACAATGCCGAGGATTAAGATGGTGGCAAGGAAGGCGAGCAAGGTGAAGAAATTCACCTCTGAGGAGAACAAGCAGAGACACGATGAAGAAATCCTGCTGCGAAGTTTCTGCGCAGAAAATGGTTTCACCTTCACCATAATGGAGGATTTGGGACTACCAATGTATGTTGCAACTGTGGTCAAGCAAAGGGGATGGGAAAATTTTTCCAGTCACTTGCGAACTGCCCTTATCCCTCTGGTAAGGGAATTCTATGCTAATTTTTTGCAAGACGATGAGAAGTGGGTAAGAGTTAAAGAGACTAGGGTTCACTTTGACCAAGCCTCTATTAACAAGGCTTATAATCTACTAGATGAGGAAGACGAGTACGAAGAATATATAGAGGCTTTGAAGGACCAAGACTGGGACGGAAATCACCTTAATCGGAGGCTTGTGGGTAATTGTTTTAGCTTTCCATATACACCGAAATCACCTTAATCAGAGTTGAAATGAGTGAGTTATGGTCTTTTTAGTAAGAGAAGGTCTGGCTGGACGGAAATCTGGACTGCAGGGAAAAACCCAAAGCACGGCCGTGTTTGGTGACACGGCCTGGCCCTGCTTCGGGCTGTTTTGAGTGTTTTTAGCCTGGTTTGCATAGCTTGAAGCACGTCCGTGCTTGGTGACATGGCCAGGCCGTGCTTGAGGCTGTTTTTGCTCTGTTTTGCATTTTGAAGGCTCTAAATGAACTCCAATGAATGGATGATGTTAAGGGGGACTAAAATGTATAGATATACCTTTTTAATGATACATTGTAGTGTAAATTCCATCCTTTTATTATGAGATATTAAATCACACATTGTATAATGATGAAATGCATGTTGATTGATGTCTATGCTAGTATAACAATGCATAAGAAATGATGCATGATTGTCATATTTGCATATTATAGACTGCTTGTGTGCATGGCTGCAAGTGAGTCATTGATGCATGTGCTTTTGGGAGGCTATAGAAGCACGTATGTTATTTATGACGAATAAATGTAACATGTTTAAGGATGAATATGAATTATGTTATGGACATTTATTGATATGCATATTCTTGTTGTGATAAGTGGCTGGAGAGAGATAAAAGACTTAATCTGGTCAGGAGGACCCTCTCTGAAGCAAGGTGGCCCAGAAATGGGTGTCTCCCTTGCTGTATTGAGGCAATTGACGGTCAGAATGATCCTCTCTGAAGCAGGATGGCCTAGCAACGGGTGTCTTCCTTGCTGTATTGAGGAGACTGACAATTCCAAGTTGACCTTTACCCATTAAGGTGACCTAGGATAGTGGCACCTTACGAGGTAAAGCGATTGAAGGGTCGTGGCTTGTGATACGGTACCGGGATAGGGGACGCCCTATAGCCTAGAGTGGTCAATATAGGAAGGACCCTCCGACCAATGGCCCTCAAAGGGTGGGTGAGTAGTTGAAGGAGAAGGCTCACGCCACATTGAGGATTGCAATTGAGAGAAATTATCGGCTTATGAGCCACTATGAGTGATAATGAGCCACTGTGTGTGGTATGGATCATGGACGACAGCACAGGTATTGTACAAATGCATATTTTGTTATCATGCATGATATTGATGCATAACCTACAAAAGGCTGGTAAGTACATTATTGTATCTTTATTGCATAAAAGAGAAAATGTTTTCTGTAGTTTATACAGCTGGACATAGCATATGAATTTTCGTATTTTATATGTTTGGGTGTTGATCTTACTGGGATTTTCATATCTCATTATGTTTTAATGCTATGTTCAGATCAGTAGAAATGGCATTCGTGGTGCTGACACTGCTTCTGGAGTTGCAGACCGTGGATGTCCCTTAATTGGGACAATTCAAGATTATTGTGAACCTGTTAGTGACTAGTATGATAGAAATCCCTACTCCTGGCCCACCTCCTCCACCAACAGCACCCCAGGGGTGAGGGCTAGGGATAGGATGTAGTGTAGCAGTGGAAGTCTAACTTTTGGCTTTGTAAATGGGCTAACCCATTGTTTTGATGTAACCCCATGGTACTCTGGCTTTTGTGTTCTGAGCTCAGTACCTCGGGTTACATATGTATGTATATATATATATATATGCTGTTGAACTCTGATGTATATAGTTTTGAATATATGAATGTATGGGTTGCTTAGCTTCTAGTATATCTGATCTCTGCATAAAAAAAAAAATCGGGCGTTACATAATAATTCCAACTCACCTCATCACAGTAATTATATACAAGCTTATTAACACCATTAAACTCATTGTCAAAAATTTCAATTATTCCTTCTATCATATCCAAAAGCACCTCATTCTAGTTTATGTCAATCCCATTTAATTCACCCAATCATTTCAAGAAGATTTTTCCTAACAATGACTCATACAAGAATTCTCAATTCCAACATAATTCACATCCTAGATACTAGACTCAATTTAGCATGATATAATCCTTTAACACAAATACCTTGATCACTTACATTATTTTCGGACATGGTTCTCAGAATATTCTCTATATTTCCAAATTAAGAGTTCAAAGACTAACTTAAATCCTACTTCCTATATTTTATTCCTCAATAACTTGAACACCATTAGTTCTCTTTATTACATTCGTCAAAACACCATAAGACCATCATCTGTCCATTCTTTTCAAACTTTTCATTACTTTAACCTACTAACAACTTAGACACCATAATAACCGAGTTTCAAAGAAAATAAATTATCTTTCATTGCAATAAGGGAAAATAACCTTGCATTTAATGCCAACCGTTAATGAGGGAGAATGCAGTGAAACAGATGAAAACCATAATAGAGAATGGTGCCAAAAGCGAAAGTCAAAAATTTGGACAAAGCATTGAAAAATATTAAAATCGGTGGCTGTAATTCTTGAAAATCTGTAAACAAAATCTATCTACGATTTCAGCAAAAATTGGTGGCCACAAATTTTGAATATATGTGTCAAAATCTACTTTAAAGCTGTTGATATTCGGTGGAAAAGAAACATTTCCGAACATATAAAAGTCTGTGAAAACAAAGAGTACGTAGCTAACTGATAGGATGTAGTTGATTGCTTCAGAATAGATGTAATCAATCAACTGTAAAATAACCAGTCCAAATTAAAATTTCTCAAAATAGCTAGTCGACTTAATAATACCGACAGTCGACTAGCAAAAACATTGAGAAAACAAAATAAACCATTTGATTGTTCCTCTTCTACAATTAATTGGTTTGCATTTTCACTTTTTTTTTTATAATGACGGCTATCACCTACAACTTTTCTACAAGAATCAACACATCAATGATTCATCAAAGACAACAAGAAAAAGACAGATTTCTGGTGATATCTTATCAATGCATCATCACCTACTCTACATATACATGCTTGCCGTCATTTTTTTGAAATTTTTTTTTTACCTTTAATTTTGCTGATATCCATCAATCACTCACATAGTTGTTCTAATAATACCCGGCCTATTCGCATAACTATTATAAATATGCCCTTCTCTGAGTTCTATAAATGCTTACATTAGTATCTTTATCTTCATAGTCAGAGTTAAGGTGATAGAAATTATGGAGGGAACCGCATTCCGTCAGTTTCAAAATATCTATGTCTTTTGTGGTTCCAGTCCTGGAAAAAATGGGGAGTATGTCAAAGCAGCACAAAATCTGGGTATGGTGCTGGCTAGGAGAAGAATTCATTTAGTGTATGGTGGAGGTAACCGTGGGTTAATGGGGTGTGTGGCTACAGTTGCACATGTAGAGGGATGCCAAGTTCTAGGTATTATTCCTACAGCTCTAGCTACATCCAGCAACATAGGGAAGACAATTGGGGAAGAATATAGGGTAGCTCCATGCATGAACGGATGGCTAGAATGATGAGCAATGATGACGCCTTCATTGCCTTACCAGGTGATTTTGGTACTTTAGAGGAGATTTTCCAAATAGTCTCTTGGGCACAACTGAATATGCATCACAAACCGATAGGTTTGTTAAATGTTAATCAATTCTTTGATGGTCTATTGTCTTTTCTATATCAAGCTGTGGAACAGAGGTTTATCCCACACTCAGCACGACGAATTCTCATCTTGGCTTCAAATGCTGAAGAGTTGATTGATGCTTTACAAGCCTATGTTCATGTACCTGATCCAACTATGACACAAATAGAATGGACGACAGATAACCGTAGGAAGCGTAAATTGGATTTGGATCTTCATCTTTAAATGTAGTAAAACGTAGCTATTATTGTACTACTTTTACTTTCTTAGAGTCTACTTAGATACCATATTTACCAACCATACTCCTTTAGAGTTGGTAAAACTATCTTTGAATGTTGCTTATGATCCTCTGAACTTTTGAAATATTCTAGTATGTCATCAATAAAATCAAATTGATCCAGGGATATCCTAATTACTATTCATTAAATCTATGAATGCAGCTAAAATATTTGTCAATTTAAATGACATCACCAAGAACTCATAATGCCCATAATAAGTCCTAAAATAAAATTTTTGTACATCCTCTTCTCTTATCCTTAATTAATGTTACTCATATCCCAAATTAATTTGTGAAAAAAAATATTGAACACCTTATAACTAGTAAAATAGGTAATCTATATGAGGTAATGGGTTTTTATTCTACAATGTCACCTTATTCAACTGTCTATAATCTATGCATAGTCATAGTGGTCCATCTTTCTTTTTCATAGATAGAAATGGAGTACTCCAAATAAAAGTATTAGGGCGTTTAAATCCCTTGTCTAACAAGTCTTGTAACTAAATTTTTTTTTAAATTCAGTCGATATCATTCTATATAGGGATATAGATACTAGTTGGGTTCTAAGGAGTAAATCAATATCAAATTCTCGAATTGTCGTGGCAAGGTTGTGTAGGGTTTCCTCCGCATTGTTTGCCGAATTCGTCCTTGGTGGTGCCATTTCCTACTGTGGCAAAATAAAGTTATGCTGCTATTGAGGTGATCAAGCCCAATAGTTAGTTTAAAAAAAATTTAACAGCAGTCATAACACCACCTCGGCATATAGATAGGAAACACTAGTAATTTTCTTCCTATATGAAATCATTGATCCCCTACACAGCACTACCACAACATATTCAAGATACTATAAGATCGATTCAGATAACCAACCACCCACTGGCCATCTAGGATTGACTTGCTCTGATACCAATTATGTAACAACTTTTTTTTTCTTTATTATTATACAATATTGAGTTCACATACACGTCATTAATCAAAACGTACATGCAACATATCAAACACATAGATATTTACATATTGTTTATTTTGGTTGACCAATTCCGGAGATACAGGTGCGGGTGGTTGCACCTTCACCGGGATCTGAGTCAACTCGACCCCAAACATCTTATTTGATTCTGAGATCTGCCTAACATAAAGTAACTCGATCCAATGTGCGCTAAAAGCCAGAGCCATAGAAAAATCTGTAAAACTAATTTTCTGAACATGATATGAAAATATAGTGAGAATTAAATCCCAGTAAGTTCAACAATAAATCATCATCAATATAGCTCATCACGTCATGTTCAGCTGTATAATCTACAGAAAATATCTTTGGTCACATGAATGCATTATATCTATGCACATAAGAATCATACAGTAATGATATGTATGATAGGATTAACTATTTTCAGAATATCATATGATGGCCATCAAGTTATTCTCATTTTAAGCTACCCCGGTCAGGGTGAGTATCCTCTACTCTTCGGTAAGGGTTTTTCTCGCTCCGTCCAACATGGCCCACTTTCTCTTTCTTTTCTCATTAACATGATCATAACCGTTGGTTGGGCGTCCCCTACTGGTGCACCACACGGATTGCCATGTGACCGTGCTCATTTCTTTTCTTTTCACAATGATAGCCAAAAATATGCTTTCAATAACAAGTATGTTCATCAAAATATAACTATTACCATAAATCATTGGTAATCATGCCATGAATATAACCATTTCAAATATCACTTTAAAATATTTCCATGTCAGAATTTTACACTTAAGATGGTAAGAAGTTCATACAATGGCAATGGCTATGGCATATACTAGTCATTTATAAGATTCGTCTTCTTTTTTAAATATTAATTTTATTTCTTTATTTTCTTGATGCAGGTTTTCATCATATCTAACCTTCTCTTTATGCTTGGCCTTAGTCATTTTCTTCTTATTTATATCATTTCCAACACATGTTCTTACAAATTTATAGAGCATTGTTCCCCAATTTGATTTCTACTATTACCCTATAGTTAAAGAGGTTCATCTAGGGTAGAAAAATGTTGAAAATGGGCTTCACCAGCTTCCAACACGGTATGGCCATGTTCCAGGACACGACCATGCTTTAAAAATACTTCAAATGTACTTAAAAATAACCCTGAACATGGCTAGCCCGTGCTTGAAGCACCCAGAACACGGCCTGGCCGTGCTCTGTGACCTTTTCTCACTAATCAGAGCATAACTCCCTCATTTTAACACTGATTAAGGTGATCTTCAAGTCTATGGAAAGCTAAGACAATTATCTAAAACTATTAAGTTAATCATATCAGAAAAATAAAAACAAATCTTGGTGTTATTACTCCCTTAAATTCAATATTATTTCTTCTCGGGTAGGTTCTAACCTTTACTTACTAATCTGACTATATCTCCCACATAAGAATTCCAAATTATGTGATTCCAGTGGCTAAACATCCGTGACACATAAATATATAATTAATATATTAAACATTTATTTTAATTCCTTATAGAATGTTCCCAGAAATTAAAACATCAAAGCTATCCTAACATATTCTTCCTTGATTAACCATTTTCTGACCATTGTTTACTAATCGAAACATATCTACCTCATACGAACTCTAAATTGAATGATTCCAGTGGCTAAAAATCTGTGACAAACATAGCTATAATTATTATGTTAACCATTTATTTTAATTCCATACAGCTAATTTCCAAAAATTAAAATACAGAAACTATCCTAACATATTCTTCCCTGATGAACCATTTTCTGACCTTTGACTACTAATTAGTCTATATCTACCTCATATGAACTCCAAATTGAATGATTCCAATGGCTACAAATCCATGACACATATATCTTTAATTATTATGTTAACCATTTATTTTAATTCTTTATAGATTATTCCCAGAAATTAAAACACCGAAGCTTAAAATTCTGCCAACCATAGCCATACCCATGCAGAACTATCTACACCAACCTAAGTATTCAAACATACATCACATGCAAGATCAATATGTAACATGATATAGCAACATCCATGACCAATCATCAAATTTCTAAGATCAAAATCTCATATAAATATTATAAGTTTCAAAAGTTTTCTTTAAAAAGAAATATTGTTAAACTTACCTGGAGCACTTAGTCCCCTAGACTTCTCCTTCCTCTTTCTTCCTTTCTTTCTCTCCTTTCCTCATTCTACCTTGCTTCTATTTTTCCTCTCCCTCACATGGACGAAATTCTAATGTTGTAAGGGTGGGTTTTCTTATATAGACCACCAAATAATTCACCTTTCATGATCATGGGTCTACCTTATCACAATTAGGATACACTTTGTTGAATTTTTGGAAAACAAACAACTTATGTTCTTGTCTTCCTCTTCCTTAGTCAAGATATGCATCGGAAAAGGAGATTTGTATTTTGAAAATTATGATAATATGTTCTTAAGATATGGGACAAGGTCCCTTTGATTTAGGGATTCATTTCCATTTTCTTTTGTCTTAAACAAGTATGATAGGTTTGCCTTTTTAGGTGGCAAATTTCTAACCCTTGAATTTCCATTATTTGGTTGATATTATTTGTGTGGGATATCAATGTTTTGTCTTAATGCCATGTATTATCATACCACTAGCTAAAATTATGAGTGTAGGATATAGATGTTTTTGTCCTAAAGCCTTGTATTATCATGCCACTTGCCAAAATAATGAATGTAGAATCACACCAATTGCTAAATTTTTGTCTTAATGCCATGTAACCTAATCTTTATTATTATTTCATTATTATAGCATCACCTAATTTATTTTATTTTATTTTTCCTCTTGGATTTGGGCTTACTCCTACCCATTTTCTTTGCTTTGGATAAAATTCTACATTTCTTGGAGGGCTTGGTCACATTTTCATAATTTTTGGGCTATTGGTCCAATTAGTATATCCTAGTCCAAGTCTATGTTTTATTTCTTTCTTAGGTTATCCATTGGGCTTGCTAGAAACTTATGTGAAGTGGAAAAACTCTATATGTAGTGTCCATAGGTAAGAGCCCAATGTATAGGTAAAGATTTTAAACTTAGTAACTCTAGTTCTTGAATTAGGAAAAATTACCCTATTCTAATGTTCTTGAAATTTTATGACCTTTACTTGTTTCTAAAAATTTATCTTCTTTATCCAAGAATTTTGCATCTCTTTAGTATGTTATTTCTAATATTTCCTCTTATGTTTTCTTTCTTTACCTATTCCATTAATAATAGAACATTTCTACGCATATATGTACGGTGAAGAATTTATAAGTAAAATATCTAAAAATTACGGGATGTTACATCTGAACCCCAGAATTGCAGGGAATGGAAGTCTGGAAATGCCCCATTCAAGAATAAACTTTGCATTGAGAAAATTGCTGCAGCAATCCCTAGAGCAAATATGAGTGCAGTAGTTCATAGCAATCCTAAAGCAACCCTCGACCACCTAATATCATCTTTTACTCTCTAGCACCCCTCATCTTAATTATAATCGTATTCAGTTGCTCTACCTCTATATAAATTTTGTGAACCAACTTATTTTTGCTACAGCATTTCACACATCAAAATTTTCTATAATAGTTTTAGTTCACTCCTCATGGGATGATACTCACTCATCATTTTATTACTTGGTCACGAAATGTGCACTTGCATTCTGACATTGCATCCATTCTTGCAATACCAACAGAAAAGAATACAAGCAACTCAATATAGGCCAAAAGTATATAAGGACCATGAATGTTGAGCACTAAAAATTATCAGTTTGTGACCAAATATTCTTGAAGGACTCATACATGAAAGAGGTAATGAGATTTAGAAAGAAGGAAAAAGTTAAGATTTAGTATATTGGCTCTTTTGGAATTTTGAGCAAAGTAGGCATAATAGTATATCACCTAACCTGCCATCAGGATTAAGTGTTATTGATACAATTTTTCTTACATCAAAGCTAAGGAATTACTATCAAATTCTTCTCTTGTCATCTAATTCTAAGAAATTTAGTCAGATAAGAATTTGGCTTAATTATGAGTAAAAATCGATGTCTATTGTTGCTCGACAAGTGAAAAACTTATGGATAAAGAAAATCCCTATGGTTAAAGTTATATGGAAAAATTACTTAAGTAAAGAGACTGCTTAGAAAGTAAATATGATATACAAAAGAGATATCCCTAATTGCTTGAGTAGTAATGTTAATAAATGTAATTTATGCCTTAAATTCATTCCTTACTTATGATAGGACGGTTTGAAATTCGGGGACCGAATTTTTTAAGGGAGAAGAATGTAACACCCCTAAGATTTTATAATTTTCATTTATATATGGATTATAAAAAGAGTAAGGATGTAATTGAAAGGTTTTAAGGATGAAAATGAAAACTTGTTAATATTTTTATGGTTAAATTGTAATTTCCTAAACATATAGGGGTCAAAATGTAAATAATGAAATTTACAAGGACTTCCTTTAACAATTAGCAATTTGGTAATTGGTCTGCCATCATTTATTAAAGAAAAAGAGACACAGAAAGATTTCCAGGACAAATGAATAGTGAATAGTAACTTTCTCTCTCCTTACTTTGTCTCTCTAGATTTAGAGTACCTTTGAGCCTCTGATCTCAAAATTAAGGGTTCCACTGGATTCAAGATGAAGAGTACTATGATATTGGCCGAATAATTTTTCAAATCAGCCACAAATTCGCAACAGATTGGAAGTAAAAAATCTTAGGAAAATGTAAGTTCTAAAACTCTTATTTTGAGACCTCAAATTAAAAATCTGACATCGTAGATAGATTCAGGAGATAGTTAAACCATAGGATATGAAATTTTTCAGCCATCTAACAACTTTTTGTGCGTCGTGAATAGTAAATTCGACCGGTATAAATAGTGATCAAGCTGTGAATAGTATCTATCAGTTTACGAGTGTTGACCAAGCTCTCGGAGGCCAAATTTTGCGATTCTAGAGTCATTTTTTAGGTTTTTCAACAATTTTGAAGTTTATTTGGTCAAATTTGAATTGAAAAAGTGCATTTTGAGGTTGTCCAACCTGGAGCCTTATCTTGTGAGTAGATAATTCTTTCTATGACTTACCTTATACTCTTCTTGAACATTAAATGTATAATTAGTTTTATTTACAAGTTATTTATACTATTATATGTCTCTGAAATGGATTACATTACCTGATTTATTTGCTAACTAGCATATTCTTCAAGAAGAGTAGGGTTTTGTATAATGATTTTAAAGCCATTAAACATGTATTTTGTATACATTTCTCAACAGTATAGAAAGTGAATATTTTATGCACGTGGCATTGATCTGTAAGCTATAAGATTGCCTTGAAAAAATGATATGTATATGTGATGAACCCTAACTAAGAAGTTTATGACATATGAGATATACTAAGACAAATTTTGTAATATATTTAAACCTCTATTTTGAATGATATGGCATATGTGTAAATGATAATTTCTATGGAGGAATACTATTGGAAACAATGTTTGATAACAATAAGTGATGTTAGCCCTGGTGAATGATAACTGCATTTCACTATAGTTTCTATGCGTTCCCCATGATTGTTTACTGAATTTTTCTGGTGTTTTATGCACTTTTTACCCTCTGATTTAATTGAATGGGATGACTTTTCTGGATATAACGTAGCTACCTCATTGCTGCAGCATTTCAGTTAGCATGTACAGCAATGATAGCAAAACCACAGGTGATAGTGGGTAAAGTTGTTTTCTCTTTCCCCTGTAATACGATGATTCTGTGTGATTTGGTGCAGGTGGCAGAGCTGCGCAGCAGGGGCAACCACTAGTGAGCAGGGGACAGCAGCAGGGACATTGCAGGTTGCTGGTACAGGACTGCCTCCACTACTGAAAGTGGAGAGGAAGAAAAAACAAAAAGAGCTGCACAACAAGGGTGCCTGCTGCAGAGCAGAACGTATGGCAGCAGTCCAGGGCGCTTTACTGGGACCACGAAGGTTGCCTATAAAAGGCCGAAAAGCAGCCAATGGAAAAGAGCCCGCCAGGGGGAGAAAGAGGAAAGAACTGGGAGAAAAATGTCACCATAGCCTAGACTGCTGCTAACACCGGAAGGTGCAGCATAGGGGGAAGAGTGTGCTAGTGTAGATGGGAACTTGTTTTCTGTTGTTGTTTTACTGCTTTATCGAAAAGAAAGAATTGCATTTTGTAATTTAGTTTTTATCTCTTAGAATGCACACCAGTGTTTCTGGAGTTTTTGTAACCAGTGCACCCATGAGGCTTGGCTAGTTTCCAACTAGGGTTGCACAAAGGTTGTAATGAACTGAAGCACATTTTTATTATCAATACATTTCGCTGTAGTTTTGTTTACCATTCAGCTGTATATCATGTAGCTTTTCTTTCCTTAATAATGGAAGTTTGGAGGAAGAAAACCAAGGCCACCATTCACCTAGAAGGGTAATAGAGGTTGGAAAAAATCTGAATGAAAAGGGGTTACCTCATGTAGGGATATACGGGTACCTCATTAGTCCCATAATGTATTGCTTGCGCAATTCAGAGGTAAGGACTTGTGCAGGAATGCGTGTCTGCACCTTGGAGTTGTGAGGAATGGTAGTCTGGGAAGACTTCATTCATAACTGATTTTGGCACTAGGGACCTTTGCTGCAGCAAAGTCTAGGGCATATCTGAGTGCTGAAGTCCATAGCAACCCTAAGCACCCCAGTTCTCCCCATATAGTTTCCTTTCTGTCCTTGAATACTTTTCAGTCTAGTTACAGTAAAGATCAGCCAACCCATGTCTATTTCAATTTTGTGAACAACTTAGCGTTGCTACAGCATTCATACAGCAAAGGTCTCTAAACAGTTTTAGTTCACTCCTCGTGGGACGATACTCACTCATCACTTTATTACTTGGTCACGATACGTGCACTTGCGTTCTGACATTGTATTCATCTTTGTATGAACTACACATTAACCAACAAGTTTTTGGCGCCGTTGCTAGGGAGTGTAAACTTTAAAAATTGTTTTTAGATACCCCACTGTGTGTAGGATTGTTTTGCTTTTACTTTGGTGTCTTGTTGAGCAGGTAACACAGTGCATGAGCAGGGCTGATAGAGAGCTTCTGCCCCTTGACCCAGAGATAGAAAGAACACTTCTGAGAAGAAGAAGAGGACAACCAACACACCAGCAGCAGACAGAGATGGCTAATCAAAATGGAGTAGACAACATGGACGATAGAAAGAGGGTCTTAAATGCTTATGTTCAACCAAATCTGAATGGGTTGAACCCGAGCATTGTGAGACCAGAAATTGAGGCTCTCCATTTTGAGCTGAAACCAGTAATGTTTCAGATGCTGCAAACTACTGGGAAATTCAGTGGTATGCCCGCTGAGGACCCTCACCTTCATTTAAGAGTGTTCATGGAAGTCACAGATGCTTTCAAAATGAATGGAGTAACGGAGGAAGTGCTCAGGCTAAAGCTGTTCCCTTATTCATTAAGAGACCCAGCAAGAGCCTGGTTGAACTCTCTGCCACCTGACTTTATCGCTAACTGGAGTGATTTGGCAGAAAAGTTTCTGCTAAAATACTTCCTGCCCACCAAGAATGCCAGATTGAGAAATGACATCACCTCTTTCCATCAATTAGAAGGTGAATCTTTTTATGAGACCTGGGAGAGGTATAAAGAGCTATTACGGAGATGCCCACATCATGGAATTCCTTACTGCATTCAGATGGAGACCTTTTATAATGGCCTCAATGTCCAAACTCGGACCATAGTGGATGCAGCAGCTAATGGGGCACTCTTGTCCAAAACATATAATGAAGCATATGAGTTGCTTGAAAGAATGGCCAGTAACAACTATCAATGGCCAATGGACAGAGTTTCAACTGGAAAGAAAGCAGCAGGCATGCACGAAGTGAGTGAAGTGACTTCTCTCACAGCCCAGCTAGCCTCACTAGTTAATGTTCTGAAGAGCCAGCAAGTTACCCGCCCTCAAGCAGCCAATACAGTTCAGGGAACTGGACCATCTTGTGTACTATGCAATGGACCACATCTATTTGAAGCTTGTCCCTCAAACCCAGAATTAATGTGTTTTGTGGGTAATATGAATTGCAATAACAACCCTTACTCCAACACATATAACCCAGGATGGAGGCAACACCCCAACTTCTCCTGGAGCAACTATGGTGCAGGACAAGGGAGCAACTCTGCCCCACAAAGACCACAGGGACCACCAGGTTTCCAACAGCAAAGACAACAGCCTCAGGAAGCCCACACTTCACTGGAATCCCTGCTGAAGGAATATATGGCAAGAAATGATGCTCTAATCCAGAGTTAAGCAGCCTCACTAAGGAATCTGGAAACTAAAGTGGGACAGCTTGCCAATGAACTGAAAAGCAGACCCCCAGGGACACTTCCTAGTAATACTGAAGTCCCTAGGAGAGAAGGGAAAGAGCATTGCAAGGCTATAGCCATGAGGAGTGGGAAGATGGTGGAAACACCAAAAACAAGAGGCCAAGACCAGACAGGCTCCACTGTACCCCTGGAGAACAATAAAGATAAGAAGAAGCAAGAGGAGGAGATAAGCAAGGAGGAAACCATCTCTGGAGGAAATGCTGCAGCTATGCCACAGCAAAATTCAAAAACTTTACCGCAGCAAAGCATGCAGCAAACCAAGCTACCCCCTTTCCCTCAAAGATTTCAGAAGCAGCAGATGGACCAGCAATTTATAAGGTTCCTAGATGTCCTGAAACAGCTCCATATTAACATTCCTCTGGTGGAAGCACTAGAGCAGATGCCCAATTATGTGAAGTTCATGAAGGACATCCTGACCAAGAAGAGGAGATTTGGTGAATTTGAGACTGTTGGCCTCACAAGAGAATGCAGTGTTGTGCTGTAAAATAAGTTGCCACCCAAACTTAAGGATCCAGGCAGTTTCACCATACCTTGTTCAATCGGGAACCAGTATTTTGGCAAAGCACTGTGTGATTTAGGAGCAAGCATCAACCTTATGCCAATGGCTATCTTTAAAAAGTTAAGAATTGGAGAAGCTAGGCCTACCACAGTCACACTGCAATTGGCAAACAGATCCATTGCTCATCCATAGGGAAAAATAGAGGATGTCCTGGTTAAGGTGGATAAGTTCATCTTCCCAGTAGACTTCATAATTCTGGATTATGAAGCTGATGTAGAAGTACCCATTATATTAGGCAGACCGTTCCTAGCAACTAGCTGGACACTTATTGATGTTCAGAAAGGTGAATTAACCATGAGAGTCCAGGATGAGCAGGTTACATTCAATGTGCTCCAGACCATGAAGTTTGCCAGTGAAGAAGAGGAATGTGCAGTGGTGTCTATGATAGACACATTAGCATCAGAACAACTGGAAAAATGTTGCAAGGAGCCACCACCAGCAGCATGGATAGACTACTTAGATTCCGAAGGAGAAGATGAGAAGGAATGGGCCTGGATTGATGTCAGACAAGGCTTTAGGAAGCAGGAGTCGATAAAAGAGTCGTTATATGAGACCATGCCAGATTCTAAGCTACTGAAAGCATCAGTAGAAGAATCACCAGCCTTGGAGATGAAGCCCCTGCCAGCACACCTTAAGTATGCATATTTAGGAGAAACATCCACTCTTCCTGTGGTTATCTCAGCACTTCTGACAGAGGAACAGGAAGAGAAATTGGTCCTGACATTGAAGAAATTCAAAAGGGCCATTGGCTGGACACTTGCTGACATCAAGGGAATCAGCCCCTCATTCTGCATGCATAAGATCCTCTTGGAAAGCAACGAAAAAGGGTCCATAGAACCCCAGTGAAGGCTTAACCCAATAATGAAGGAGGTGGTGAAGAAGGAAATCATCAAATGGCTGGACGCTAGAATCATTTACCCCATATCAGATAGCTCCCGGGTGAGTTCGGTCCAGTGTGTTCCCAAGAAAGCAGGCATGACTGTGGTGGAAACTGAGAGCAATGAGCTCATCCCCATTAAGGTTGTAACCGGTTGGAGGATTTGCATGGACTATAGGAAGCGGAATAAGAGCACTAGGAAGGATCACTTCCCTCTACCATTTATTGATCAAATGTTAGATAGACTTGCTGGAAGGGAATACTATTACTTCCTGGATGGGTACTCAGGGTATAACCAGATTGCTATAGCACCAGAAGATCAGCATAAGACCACATTCACATGTCCTTATGGTACCTTTGCATTTCGAAGGATGCCATTTGGGCTGTGCAATGCTCCAGCAACGTTCCAGCGATGCATGATGGCAATATTCACAAAAATGGCTGAGCAGTTTGTGGAAATCTTCATGGATGATTTCTCAGTCTTTGGGGACTCCTTTGACCTATGCTTGGGAAACCTTGCCAAAGTCTTGTAAAGGTGTGAGGAAACAAACTTGGTGCTAAATTGAGAAAAGTGCCAGTTTATGGTAAAGGAAGGAATTGTGCTGGGGCATAAGGTATCTCAGAAAGGACTTGAGGTGGATAAGGCCAAGGTAGAAATTATTGAGAAACTGCCTCCTCCCACCTCGGTCAAGGGCATTTGAAACTTCTTGGGACATGCAGGATTTTATAGGAGGTTTATTAAGGACTTCTCTAAGGTTGCCAAACCGTTATGCAGCTTGCTAGAGAAGGATAAAACCTTTTGTTTTTATGAGAGCTACATGATAGCATTCTGCGATCTCAAACAAAAATTGAGTACAGCTCCGGTTATTGTGGCACCAGGCTGGACCTCCCCATTTGAGCTGATGTGTGATGCTAGTGAAACAGCATTGGGAGCTGTCCTCGGGCAGCGTAGAAACAAGCTGTTTCACTCCATTTACTATGCTAGCAAAATGCTGCAAGATGCCCAGCTGAACTACACCGTGACAAAGAAGGAACTGCTTGCTGTAGTGTTTGCGTTTGAGAAATTCAGAGTATATTTGGTAAGAGCAAAGGTGATAGTGCACACAGACCACTCTGCCATTAAACACTTATTTAGAAAGAAAGATTCTAAACCAAGGCTCATTCGGTGGGTGCTTTTGCTTCAAGAGTTTGATCTAGAGATTAGAGACAGGAAGGGGACTGAAAACCAAGTGGCAGACCATCTCTCTAGGTTGGAAGAGCACAGCTCTGGAACAGAGGACATTAATGAAAGATTCCCATATGAGCCACTCTATCTCCTGTCCCAAGGTGATGTGCCATGGTATGCTGACTATGTAAACTACTTTGTGAGTGGAATGCTCCCACCAGACCTGACGTGGCAGCAAAAGAAAATTTTTTTGCACGAAGTCAACTCATACTACTGGGATGAACCCTATTTTTTCAAGCAGTGTGCTGATCAAATGATATGCATACCCAGCGAAGAGATGGAGCAAATCTTGCAGCAATGCCATGCTTCCCCTTATGGAGGTCATTTTGGAGGAGTTAGGACCGCAAACAAAGTGCTGCAGGCAGGTTTCTATTGGCCCTCCTTATTCAAGGACTCCTACTCTTATGCAAGGCAATGTGACCGGTGCCAGAGAACAGGGAATATATCTCGCAGGCATGAAATGCCACTGAACAACATCCTAGAGGTGGAATTATTTGATGTCTGGGGCATAGATTTTATCGGACCATTTTCCTCCAGTTTTGGCAACCAATACATCCTTGTAGCTGTAGACTATGTCTCAAAGTGGGTGGAAGCCAGTGCATCCCAGACCAATGACGCCAGAGTCATGACCAGATTCCTGAAGAGGAATATCTTTACAAGGTTTGGAACCCCCAGAGCCATCATCAGTGATGGAGGGACTCATTTCTACAATAGGCAGTTCAAGGCACTACTAGCCAAATATGGAGTCAGACACAAGGTAGCAACCCCTTATCACCCACAAACAAGTGGCCAGGCTAAAGTCTCCAACTGAGAGATCAAGAGAATCTTGGAGAAAATAGTAAGTCCTACGAGGAAGGATTGGTCCTCAAGGTTGGATGACGCCCTTTGGGCATATAGAACAGCTTATAAGACACCTCTGGGCATGTCACCTTACAGGTTGGTATTTGGGAAGGCTTGTCATCTACCAGTGGAGCTGGAACATCGAGCATATTGGGCAGTGAAGAAGCTAAACTAGAACCTGGATGCTACGGGTGAAAAGAGAATGCTGCAGCTAAATGAGCTGGACGAATTCCGGGGGCAGGCCTATGAAAATGCCAAACTATACAAGGAGAAAGCAAAGCAATGGCATGACAAGAAGATAAAGCCCAGAAACTTCGAAGTGGGATAGAGAGTACTACTGTATAACTACAGGCTAACCTTGTTTCTTAGGAAGTTGAAATCACGATGGTCTAGACCCTTTCGCATAAGTAAGGTCTTCCCATTTCGGACTATTGAATTGGAAGAAGAGAAGGAAGGGAGAACATTCAGGGTTAATGGGAAAAGATGCAAGCATTATCTAGGGGGTGATGTGGATAGACAGCACACTTCCATTCAACTGCAAGAGGATTGAACAGAAGGGAAGTCAGGCTGAAGACTCTAAAACAAGCGCTCATGGGAGGCAACCCATGTTCAAATTTGTTATTATTCAAGTTAATAGTTTTAAGATAGTTTAGATCATGAGTCTGATAGCTTTTGTGGTTGTGATGCAGGTTAGGAAGCAGGCAGTTGCATGACTAGTTTTTGTTTTGCTGCAGCAACCCTGTAACTAAGGATAGTCCCTGTTTTGCTACAGCAGGGTGAATAACGAGCACTTTCTGTTACAACACGAGTCCTAGGCAACCTAGTTTTGTTGCAACATTGCTGCAGCAACACAGTCAGCTCTAAGCCAAGGGTTCCCCTCTGCTATGCTTCGGCAGTTAAAAAAGGTGGGCGGGAAAACTGACAGAAGGCCATAAGACACCTACGATCTTTAAACCTCTGCAACTTCCAACCCACTTATTTCCCGAGTTTAGACACCCACGTTTTCACCTCTACAGCTTCCCTTCTCATTGCACCTCTCCGAGTTCTCAAGACCTGCAACCCTCTCACCTCCTTCGACCCAGAAAACCCCAACCTTCAACCCCTCGAACCAAAAATGCCGAGAATCAAGACAATGGCTAGGAAGGTGAGCAAGGTGAAGAAATTCACCTCTGAAGAAAATTGGAAGAGGCACGACGATGAAATCATGCCCAGAAACTTCTACGCCGAGAAATGAATCACCTTCACCTCCGCTAGCGATTTAGGAATGCCAATATACGTTGGCACGGTGGTAAAGCAGAGGGCTTGGGAAAATTTTGCAAGCCATCCGCAACCGGCCCTCATTCCACTGGTTCGGGAGTTCTATGCGAACTTCTCATCAGAAATTGACAAATGGGTGAGAGTTCGGGAAATGAAGGTACGTTTCGACCAAGCTGCAATCAACAGGGCCTACAATTTGCCCGACGAGGAGGACAACTATGAGGATTATCTACAGAGTCTGCGGGATGAAGACTGGGAAGCAATGCTCACCCGGGTGTGCCTTCCTGGCACCACCTGGGATAAATCTCCCCAGGGCTCCACCACTGTAAATCGAATCTCCTTGGTGCCGGCACCAAAGGTCTGGTACCATTTTCTCAAGACCTGTCTTCTACCTTCCACCCACGGGCAGACTGTGAGCAGAGAAAGAGTAGCAATGGTGGACGCGCTCATCCTCGGCAGGCCACTCAACGTTGGCCGCATTATAAGTGGCCAAATCCAAGCATGTGCCGGCCGAAAGAAGGGAAGCCTACTATTTCCTTCCCTCATCACCATCCTGTGCAAGAATCATAGAGTACCAGTCTCCATTGACGAAGAGGTCTTGAAGGACAACACTCCCATCACCGCTACCACCATTGCTCACATTGTTCTGGAAAAAGCAGCCCCGCACCCACCAGCTGCCTCTCAAGACCCCCCACCAACTGCTGGCGCATCTGCTTCCTCCTCTGCCACTCAGCCAGTTGACAAGGCCATTTAGCATCTACTACAGCAACAATCCACCCTCCTCAAACAACAAGCACAGTTGCTGTAGCACCAGTAAACCTTCTGCCGATATGCACAAAAGAAGGACTTCGCCCTCCACACCACTTTGGAGCAAAATTTTAAGCAGTTCGTCCCATTCCCAGAATTTCAAACTGCCTTGCTCCATGCCACCTTTGAGGAGTCAGCCCCAGCACCAGAAGCACAAGCAGAGCAACCTAAGGCCTCTGAAGGATCCTCCTCCAGCAAGGAGCTCTACACCGAACCCCACCAGCCACCAGAAGAAACTGCGTCCTCTAATGACGATGAGCCCATTGCCAAAAGGGCAACAGTATTGCGCAAAGGAAAGGTCCCACAACAATCAACATAGAGGAGGAGTGGGCTCAGAAGTTCATCAAGATCTTCTGGGGGTCAATGACCCTAGGGTGCTGCAGCATACCTACAAGCACCCTCAGGAAAGTTCCCTCAAACCTTATTCCTTCTCTACTGTATTTGGAATTCTTTTGTTTCTGTTTCTGTTTGTGGGTGTATTTTGTTTTCTGGCCATTGCATCAGCAGTGAGGACACTGCTCAATTTAAGTTTGGAGGGGTGTGTGATATAATGTATAATGTCTGCTGGGAATAGTATTGCTGGAGCATATTACTCTTGTGTTTTGATTCATTGCAGTAGTATTGCTGGAGCATATCGCATAGTTAGCTGTGCTGCTTATCTAGGTGATTGTTTATGTTGCTGTCCACTTGTGTTTTTGTCTACCTGTGTTGAATAAGTCTGTCTTAGTAATCACTGATTCTGATTGAGTTGAATACAGTTATAATTGTTTGATAAAAAGTTTAAAAAAACAAAAAAACAAAAAAACAAAAAAACAAAAAAAAAGGGAGAGAAAAGAAAAGAAAAAAGGGTGGAATAGGTACATAGCCTGCGGAAAGTTTTGGGATACTCCATGAGGAGGATTGGGTATTTTTTTAAAAATCAGAATAGGAAACCTACAGCCTTACCTTATCACACAGCACCCTCTTCTTATAAGCACTGGATCATGGGCAGTTTGCCCAACAGAGAATTTGGTGATCTTTAAGAAAGTGCTCCTTAGTCTTAGAGCTAGTAGTGAGAGCTTCCTGTAGAATTATAAAAGAGGCAGACACATAGGGGCAAAAAGGCTTAAGTTTGGGGGAGGGGAGTAGAAAATAAAGAAAAAAAAATATGGGCACACTAATGCTCTGTAATTCCTTAGTAACCAGGGGTATGCATGAGCCGCATGTGTGCCTTTGCGTAAAACAGGGACAAAGAGTGGACACTCCAATGATCTGTAATTCCTTAGTAACCAGGGGTATGCATGAGCCCCATGTGTGCCTTTGCGTAAAACAGGGATGTAGAGTATGAGTGGGAAGCGGTTGAAGGGTGATAAGGCTGAGTAACCGGGTGCCTGCATTGAACGTGTTGGCATTCGCGTCAAAAGGCTGTAATGACCTCTGCTAGAATAAGATCCATGCCAAAAAGAACAGTAAAGGATGAAATTCAGTAAGCTGCCCCATTTCCCCATATCTGCTGCCTTGATTGTACCTATGATGAATGCCAGCTTGATCTAAGAAAGGAAGCTCAAAATATTAGCATAAAAGTCTTAGGAACTCTGGCTGTTTTTGACCCGAATAACTCCTAGACAAAACTGTCCATATCACACACACACAAATTCTGAGAAGGTGTTTGCTGTGACTGGGAGTAAGATTTGTGGTATCCTTTATATGAAAGCAATCCTGAGAGTTGAGAGCTATCAGCAGAGCTATGGAGTCTAACATGAGAAAAGTATGGAACTTCTGCGTATAGTGAGCAGAGTAGGATGCTTGGGGACAAGCAATCCTTTAAGTTTGGGGGGATTTGATAATTGCATTTCACTATAGTTTCTATGCGTTGCCCATGATTGTTTACTGAATTTTTCTGGTGTTTTAAGCACTTTTTACCATCTGATTTAATTGAATGAGATGACTTTTCTGGATATAACGTAGCTACCTCATTGCTACAGCATTTCAATGAGCATGTACAACAATGATAGCAAAACCTCGGGTGATAGTGCGTAAATCTGTTTTCTCTCTCCCCTATAATACGATGATTGTGTGTGATTTGGTGCAGGTGGCAGAGCTGCGCAACAGGGGCAGCCACCAGTGAGCAGGGGAGGTATGGATTGCCTCCACTACTGAAAGTGGAGAGGAAGAAAAAACAAAAAGAGTTGCACAACAAGGGCGCCTGCTGTAGAGTAGAAGGTATGGCAACAGTCCAGGGCGCTTTACTGGGACCACGAAGGTTGCCTATAAAAGGTCGAAAAGCAGCCAATGGAAAAGACCTCGCCAGGGGGAGAAAGAGGAATGAACTGGGAGAAAAATGTCGCCATAGCCTAGAGTGCTACTAACACCGGAAGGTACAGGATGGGGGGAAGAGTGTGCTAGTGTAGAAGGGAACTTGTTTTCTGTTGTTGTTTTACTGCTTTATCAAAAAGAAAGAATTGCATTTTGTAATTTAGTTTTTATCTCTTAGAATGCACACCAGTGTTTCTGGAGTTTTTGTAACCAGTGCACCCATGAGGCTTGGCTAGTTTTCAGCTGGGGTTGCACAAGGGTTGTAATGGACCGAAGCACATTTTTATTATCAATACATTTCGCTGCAGTTTTGTTTACCATTCAGCTGTATATCCTGTAGCTTTTCTTTCCTTAATAACGGAAGTTTGGAGGAAGAAAACCAAGGCCACCATTCACCTGGAAGGGTAATGGAGGATGGAAAAAAGCTGAATGAAAAGGGGTTACCTCATGTAGGGATATACGGGTACCTCATTAGTCCCATAATGTATTGCTTGCACAATTCAGAAGTAAGGACTTGTGCAGGAATGCATGTCTGCACCTTGGAGTTGTGAGGAATGGTAGTCTGGGAAGACTCCATTCAGAACTGATTTTAGCACCAGGGACCTTTGCTACAGCAAAGTCTAGGGCATATTGAGTGCTGAAGTCCATAGCAACCCTGAGCACCCCAGTTCTCCCCATATAGTTTCCTTTCTATCCCTGAATACTTTTCAGTCTAGTTACAGTAAAGATCAGCCAACCCATGTCTATTTCAATTTTGTGAACAACTTAGCGTTGCCACAGCATTCATACAGCAAAGGTCTCTAAACAGTTTTAGTTTACTCCTCGTGGGACGATACTCACTCATCACTTTATTACTTGGTCACGATACGTGCACTTGCGTTCTGACATTGTATTCATCTTTGTATGAACTACACATTAACCAACAGTGCACCTTCATACCTCAGCTAGCAAAGGTAATGCTAACCTCGTGTAACGGCCAGCACATGGGATATGATATGTGAAGGAGAGTGGGATGCCTCCTATCTAGGCGAGATGCGACTATATGATATGTGATTTGTGTAACGACCATTTTCTTTTATATATACAGTTACCAGATTCCAACATCAAATAATACACATCATATAAACGCAGTTCATATTGTGTTATCATCATACTAAAAGGCCCACATCAGTGGTTATGATTTATACATGAGTCACAAAATTACATTAACTTAACATTTGACCCTATACCGCACATCTCCCCTAGTATAAAGGGTGTTGGAGGTGGTGCTAGCATCAAGATCTCCACAACATTAACTACATAACAGTAAACTCACCGAACCAAGGTATCCCCACCGCCTAGAACCCCCAAGCAAAGATAGGAAGTCTTACGGCATCGCAATTACTTTTATCTGAACATAACACCAAATATTAATGAGAACAGAGTCTTAATAGGTTCAACATTAACAACATCATATTATAAGAGAAATCACAGTGTTATGTCCAGCTATATAAACTATAGAAAATCTTTTCTCTTTGTAATAAAAGTCATAATAATTGTAAATGCATAATTAACACAGTATAGTCATATGCTCAACAATTAAAATATCATATGCAGTGCTTTTATGCATGAAGACTGATCGTTCGCAGCCATATTTCAACCCTCAGTGACTAAGCGTCTGTAGCCACGAGGTCAACAAACAGTGACTAAACGTTAGTAGCCATATCTCAACCCTCAACGACTAATCGTCTATAGCCATGAGGTCCAACAACAGTGACTAATTGTCTATAGCCACATCTCAACCCTCAATGACTAATCGTCTGTAGCCATAAGGTCCAACAATAGTGACTAATCGTCTGTAGCCACATCTTAACCCTCAATGACTAATCGTCTATAGCCATGAGGTCCAGTAAACCGTGACTAATCGTCTGTAGCCACATCTTAACCCTCAATGACTAATCATCTATAGCCATAAGGTCTAACAATAGTGACTAATCGTTTGTATCCATATCTCAACCCTCAATGACTAATCATCTGTTGCCACATTTCAACCCTCAATGACTAATCATCTGTAGCCATGAGGTCTAACAACAGTGACTAATCATCTATAGCCACATCTCAAACCTCAATGACTAATTGTCTATAGCCATGAGGTCTAACAACAGTGACTAATCATATGTCACCACATCCTCATACTCAGTGACTAATCATCTGTAGCACGAGTCCTCAGTCGGCTTACCTCTGCAAGGTACCACATGTCGCCGAGTCACCTTAGTTAGGTAAGGGTCATCCTGGGCTTGTTAGTGTCCTCAATACAGCAAGGGTGACACCTATTACCCGGCCATCCTACTTCAGAGAGGATCATTCTAATCGTCAGCTGCCTCAATATAGCAAGGTGACACCTATTTCCAGGCCACCCTACTTCATGGAGGGTCTTCTTGACCATGCACATGAATCTTTTCAATTATTCGTCGGTCACCTTAACACAGCAAGATGCAAGATGACATTTTGCTTCGGGAAGGATCATCCCAACATCTTAATATCTTTTCAGTTTCTAGCCCTATTTCATCAACAAACATATGTCAATAACATCATATGCATGCCCATTATAATCCTCATGTATGTGTCATACCCATTTACGACTCATGAATCTTTAGTCATCATTACCTCCATGATGAAGTTATGCATTAATCAAGTACATCACTAATATCATGCATAATATCCTCACCATATCATTTAACAAATATGTATTAATACACTTATCAACAATGCATACCTTCTATCTTGTGATCATCATGCATAATATCATCACCACATCATTTAACAAATATGTATTAATACACTTACCAACAATGCATACCTTATATCATGTAATCATCATGCATAATATCATCACCACATCATTTAACAAATATGTATTAATACACTTATCATCATGTGATAAGGTATACATCATATTTTCTAATCCTCATGCATTGATATACTAGCATAGTCATCAAATCAACAAGCACATCATCAATTCATTGCACATATATCTCATATGCAATTCACTTATATATATATCTCATAATAAAAGGATGAAATTCATACTACAATGCATCATTAACAAGGTATTTATTTGTATATGAGTTCCCCTTAACATCATCCATTCATTGGAGTTCATTTAGAGCCTTCAAAATGCAAAACAGATCAATTCCAACCTCAAGCACGGTCTGACCGTGTCACCAAGCATGGCCATGCTTCAAGCTATGCAAACCATGCTGAAAAATCATAAAACAGCTTGAAGCACGGTCTGGCCATGTCACCAAGCACGGCCTTGCTTCGGGTTTTACTGAACTCCAGATTTTCGTCCAGCCAGACTTTCTCTTACAAAAAATATCATAACTCCCTCATTTTAACTCTAATTAGGGTGATTTTTCTGTTTTTAGAAAGATAAGACAATTATCTACAACTTTTATGTTTATCAGTTTAACAAATTAGAAATACAAATAGGTGAAAAAGGTATCCAAATACAGCATTGCGATTCTGTGCGTTAAATCTGACTTTTCTTCACTCATCAGGGCATATCGCTTTCAATTTAAATCCGATCAAGGTGATTCCAGAGGAATTAGAAAACTAAGAAATAGGGCTACAACTCATATGTTAGACATGTTTCCAGATTCGACCTAAAACATAACACCTAGAACTAACCATTCAGAACATCTATTTTCACCCCTTTCAAGCCCAAAATCAGCAAACACATGTATGATCTATGCATCCCACTCTCACCTTTCATGGCCAACCATAAATATACATCATGAATCATCAAAAAAGGATATATGAAACACTTATAAATAATTCAAAATACATTAAATTCCATCGAAATATGTATAATGTTAAACCTACCAAACCATAGATTCTTTCTCTTCTCTAGCTTTATTTGGATTTCCTCCTCTTGATCACTCTCCTTCTTTCTTTTCTTTTAGATCTTCACCTTGTGCCTTTCTCTCTCTCTCTCTCTTCCTTTCTCTCCTTCTCTCGGTCTCTCTCTTTTTCTTCTCCCTTTGCGCAGCCTCCCCCTTAGATTGGATATTTCCCCCTTGGCTTGGTTGACTTCTCCTCCAAGTCAAGGGAAAAATTTTATTTTAATCCAAGCTTATCCAACAAGTCACTCCTTTCCTAACTAATAGCCCCCAAAAACCTAACTATTACAAGATTGCTACACCATTAGATTATGACTAACCCCTTGACTAAGACCTTGTTTGGCTTCCTCAAATTCCCAAAATGCTTTAATTCCTCTTCTAGGAAAATTCTAATCTTTGGAGTCATGCCCAAAACATATATTTAACTCATTTCTTGATGTTCAGTTCTAACCCGAAAGAATTAGAGTATTATACTTTCTCCCCTTCTAGTTTTTCCTTTTTTCTATATGACTAATTTATAATTTTCTGGGGTTTCTTCAATGTTCCCTGACATTCTCTTTCCTTTCCTTCACCATTATAAAATTAGGGATATTACCCTTGCTGTGTGCTTGGGAAATTACCCCTATTAGAGTCCCTTCGCGTTTCCTCTTGAATAGTGGTAGGGCAAACCTTAGCTGGAATGCTGAGTTTAGGCAAATCCTACACTACCAAAGTACGGAAGGGATTGAACTCTAATATAGTGGTTTTGATATGGGATCCTCCTAATGTTTTCATGTGAGATATTTTGATGCATAACAACATTTATTTAATGATCATACATTACAGTATATAGTTTTGGATATATGAATATCCTCTATTTTGAGAATATTTGAAATGTGAGTCCTATATGGATGTACTTTCGAATTGTATTTTCTATGTGACTATTTTAAAATATGGGTACATCCATATGTTGACCTAAGAGGTCATAGGAGATATTATCTACTCACTGAGTTGTCAAAAATGTAACATCCTTAATTTCGTTTCTTTTATTGATAAAGGTACATAAAAAATTTAATTAAGGAAATAAAATTTATTAGACAATATTTTAGATATCTAAGAAAAAATAGTCCTTAGAAATTCTTCACCTTATTTATATGCATAGAAAATGTTTCTAACATTAAGAGAACAAATAAAGAAGGAAAATCTAATAGAAAAGAAATTAGAAATAACATACTAAAGAGATGCAAAATTCTTGGATAAGGAAGATAAATTTTTAGAAACAAGTAAAGGTCTTAAATTAGGGTAATTTTTCCTAATTCAAGAACTATAGTTACTAAGTTTAAAATCTTTACCCATACATTGGGTTTTTACCTATGGACACTTCATATAGAGTTTTTCCACTTCACATAAGTTTCTAACAAGCCCATTGGATAACCTAAACAAGAAATAAAACATAGACTTGGACTAGGATATAGTAATTGCACCAATAGCCCAAAAATTATGAAAATGTGACCAAGCCCACCAAGAAAGGAAGAATTCTATCTAAAGCAAAGAAAATGGGTAGGACAAGCCCATAATGGGTAGGAATAAGCCCAAATTCAAGAGGAAAAATAAAATAAAATAAATTAGATGATGATATAATAATAAGAATAAAGATTAGGTTACATGGCATTAAGACAAAAATTTAGCAAGTGGTGTGATTCTACATTCATCATTTAGGCAAGTGGCATGATAATACAAGGCTTTAGGACAAAAACATCTATATCCTACACTCATAATTTTAGCAAGTGGTATGATAATACATGGTATTAGGACAAAACATTCATAGCCCACACAAATAATATCAACCAAATAATGGAGATTCAAGGGCTAGAAATTTGCCACCTAAAAAGGCAAACCTAACATACTTGTTTAAGACAAAAGAAAATGGAAATGAATCCCTAAATCAAAGGGACCTTGTCCCTTATCTTAAGAACATATCATCATAATTTTCAAAATACAAATCTCATTTTTCTATGCATATCTTGACTAAGGAAGAGGAAGACAAGAACATAAGTTGTTTGTTTTCCAAAAATTCAACAAAGTGTATCTTAATTGTGATAAGGTAGACCCATGATCATGAAAGGTGAATTATTTGATGGTCTATATAAGAAAACCCAACCTTACAACATTAGAATTTCGTCCAAGTGAGGGAGAAGAAAAATAGAAGCAAGGTAGAGTGAGGAAAGGAGAGGAAGAAAGGAAGAAAGAGGAAGGAGAAGTCTAGTGGACTAAGTGCTCCAGGTAAGTTTAACAATATTTTTTTTCGAAGAAAACTTTTGAAACTTATAATATTTATATGAGATTTTGATCTTAGAACTTTTATGATTGGTCATGATGTTGCTATATCATGTTACATATTGATCTTGCATGTGATGTATGTTTGAATACTTAGGTTGGTGTAGATAGTTCTGCATGGTTATGGCTATGGGTGGCAGAATTTTAAGCTTCGGTATTTTAATTTCTGGGAACAATCTATAAGGAATTAAAATAAATGGTTAACATAAGAATTAAATATATATGTGTCATGGATATTTAGGCACTGGAATCATTCAATTTGGAGTCCATATAAGGGAGATATGAGCCGATTAGTAGACAAAGGTCAGAAAATGGGTTATCAGGGAAAAATATGTTAGGATAGCTTCGGTATTTTAATTTTTGGGAACAATCTATAAGGAATTAAAATAAATGGTTAACATAATAATTAAAGAAATATGTGTCATGGATATTTAGGCACTAGAATAATTCAATTTGGAGTCCATATAAGGGAGATATGAGCCGATTAGTAGACAAAGGTCAGAAAATGGGTCATCAGGGAAAAATATGTTAGGATAGCTTCGGTATTTTAATTTCTGGGAAGTATCTGTAAGGAATTAAAATAGCGCGCCAACATAACAATTATAGATATATGGCTCATGGAATTTTACCAACTGGAATAACTCAATTTGGAGTTCAAAGTTGAGAGATATGGTCCAATTAGTCAGTAAAGGTCAGAACCTACACGAGAAGAAATAATACTAAATTTAAAGGAGTAATAACACCATAATATCATACTATTTTGTTGATATGATTAACATCACAGTTTTAGATAATTGTCTTAGTTTTTCATAGACAATAAGATCATCTTAATCGGAGTTAAAATGAGAGAGTTATGCTCTGATTTGTAAGCAAAGGCTGTGTTAAAAGTTAGTAAAACCTATTTTCAATATTTTTTCTACCCTAGATGAATTTTTAAGGTAATAGTAGAAATCAATTTGAGGAAAAATGCTCTATAAAATTTGTAAGAACATGTGTTGGAAATGATATAAGTAGAAATAAAATGACTAAATGCCTAGACATAAAGAAAATGAAAAGATGAAAATAATATTCAAGAAAGAAGAGGAATTTTATAAATGAAAATAATAAATGCCTAGTGTATGCCCTAGCTATTGCCATTGCATGAACTTAAGTGTGTAATTTTTAACATAGAATTTACCCTAGTACTCATATAAATTTCCAAGAAGTTTTGAAAGTGCCGGTTTTATTTGAAAAATCTTAGTATGCTCCGTGGTTGCAGTATTTCCACATCAGAAAAGAATTATTGTAGTTACTGGAAAAAAATTGTGATTTGTGAAAAGTGCATGTCTAAGGAAAGCTCTGGCAAGGAAAGACTTGGTACTTAAGCGTGTCCATTAGTGACCCACCTCTCTTTTCTGGGAACTTTCCTGGTGCGCTGTTTACAGACTACAATTACTATCCAGTTACCGAGGTATTAGTGTGGAATTTTGACATGGAAATATTTTATAAAGTGAAAATTAGAATGAATTTTGAGAATGATTATGTTTTGATACATTATGACATGAGAATATAATGAACATACTTGTTATTGGAATCATATTTTCGGCTATTAATATGAAAAGAAAAGAAATGAGCACGGTCACATGGCAATCCATGTGGTGCACCAGTAGGGGACGCCCTACCAACGGTTATGATTATATTCATGAGAAAAGAAAGAGAAAGTGTGCCATGTAGGACGGAGCGAGATAAGCCCGTACCGAAAAGTAGAAAATACTCACTCTGACCGGGGTAGTTTGAAGTAAGAATAAGTTGATAGCCATCATATGAAATTCGAAAAATAGTTATTCATGCCATACATGTCATAGCTGTATAATTTTCATGTGCATGATAAAGTGCATTCATGTGGTCATTTATTAAGATTCATCTTCTTTTTTAAATACTAATTTTATTTCTTTATTTTCTTGATACAGGTTTTCATCCTATCTAACCTTCTCTTAGTAATCAGACTATAACTCCCTCAATTTAACTCTGATGTAGGTGATCTTGGTGTCCATTTCAAGATAAAACAATTATCTAAAACTATTATGTTGAACATTGTAGCGACAAATTAAGAAACGAAGGTGATATTACTCCCTCAAAGTACATGATAGTTCCTCTCGGATAGGTTCTGATCTTTACTGACTAATTAGACCATATCTCCCAAATTGGAACTCCAAATTGAGTTATTCCAGTTGGTACAAATCCATGAGCCATATATCTATAATTGTTATGTTGGCATGCTATTTTAATTCCCTACAGAATATTCCCAGAAATTCAAAAACTAAAACATTAATAACATACTCTTCCCTGAATAAACATTTTCTGACCTCTGCTTACTAATCGGATCATATCTACCTCATATGAACTCCAAATTGCATAATTCCAGTGGGTATATTTCCATGAGACATAGATATATAACGTTCATGTTAACCGATTATTTTAATTCCAAACAGATAATTCCCAGAAATTAAAATACAAAAGCTGTCCTAACATAATCTTCCCTGATGAACCATTTTCTGACCTTGGCTTACTAATCGGACCATATCTACCACATGTGGACTCCAAATTGAATGATTCCAGTGGTTAAAAATCCATGACACACATATCTGTAATTCGTATGTTAACCATTTATTTTAATTCCCTACCAATAATTCCCAGAAATTAAATTACCGAAGCTATCCTAACATATTCTTCCCTGATGATTCATTTTCTGACCTTTGACTACTAATCAGACCATAGCTACCTCATATGAACTCCAAATGGAATGATTCCAGTGGGTGAAAATCCGTGACACATATATATTTAATTCTTATGTTAACCATTTATTTTAATTCCTTATAGATTGTTCCCAGAAATTAAATTACCTAAGCTTAAAATTCTGTCAACCATAGCCATACCCATGCAGAACTATCTACACCAACCTAAGTATTCAAACATACATCACATGCAAGATCAATATGTAACATGATATAGCAACATCCATGATCAATTATCAAAGTTCTAAGATCAAAATCTCATATAAATATTATGAGTTTCAAAGGTTTTCTTCAAAAAGAAATATTGTTAAACTTACCTGGAGCACTTAGTCCCCTAGACTTCTCCTTCCTCTTTCTTCCTTTCTTCCTCTCCTTTCCTCACACTACCTTGCTTCTATTTTTGCTCTCCCTCACTTGGACGAAATTCTAATGTTGTAAGGGTGGGTTTTCTTATATAGACCACCAAATAATTCACCTTTCATGATCATGGGTCTACCTTATCACAATTAGGATACACTTTGTTGAATTTTTAGAAAACAAACAACTTATGTTCTTGTCTTCCTCTTCCTTAGTCAAGATATGCATAGAAAAAGGAGATTTGTATTTTGAAAATTATGATGATATGTTCTTAAGATATGGGACAAGATCCCTTTGATTTAGGGATTCATTTCCTTTTTCTTTTGTCTTAATCAAGTATGATAGATTTGCCTTTTTAAGTGGCAAATTTCTAACCCTTGAATTTTCCTTACTTAACTAAAATTATTTGTGTAGGATAATGATGTTTTGTCATAATGCTATGTATTATTACCCACTTGCTAAAGTTATGAATGTAGGATATAGATGTTTTTGTCCTAAAGCCTTGTATTATTATGCCACTTGCCAAAATGATGAATGTAGAATCACACCACTTGCTAAATTTTTGTCTTAATGCCATGTCACTTAATCTTGATTACACCAATATTTCATCACTTTAATTTTATTTTTATTTTTTATTTTTCCTCTTGGGTTTGGGCTCATTCTTGCCCATTTTCCTTACTTTGGTTAAAATTCTACCTTTCATAATGGGCTTGGTCACATTTTCATGATTTTTGAGCTACCGGTCCAATTTCTATATCCTAGTCTAAGTCTATGTTTTATTTCTTCCTTGGGCTATCCTATTGGCTTGCTAAAAATTCATGTGAAGTAGAAAAACTCTATATGAAGTGTCTATAGGTTAAAGCCCAATTACGGGTGGAGATACTAAACTTAGTAACTTTTGCTCTTAAATTAAGAAAAATTACCCTAATCCGATCTTCTTGAAATTTTAAGATCTTTACTTACTTCACAAAAATTTATCTTTCTTTAGCTAAGAATTTCACCTTTCTTTAACATGTTTATTTCTAATATTTCCTCTTAGGTTTTCTTTCTTTACCTATTCCATTAATATTAGAACATTTCTATGCATATATGTAAGGTGAAGAATTTTTAAGAAAAATATCTAAAAATTACGGGATGTTACATGCCCAATCTGGAGCCCTTACCCTATGAGTAGATAATTCTTTCTATGACTTACCCCATGCTCTTCTTGAACTATAAATGTATTATTGTTTCTGTTTATAAATTATTTATACTATTATAAGTTTCTGAAATGTGATAAAATATATGTTTTACTTATAAACTGGCACCTAGTTTAAGAAGAGTATGGTTTTAGAAATGAATTTTGGAACTCATTGAATATGTGGTTTTGATAACTGCATTTCATTATAGTTTCTACATGATGTCCATGATTGTTTACCGAATTTTCCTAGTGTTTTAAGCACTCTTACCCCCCTGATTTAATTAAATTGGATGACCCTTCTGGATACAATGTTAGCTACCTCATTGCTGCAGCATTTCAGTAAGCATATGCAGCAATGATAGCAAAACCCCAGGTGATAGTGGGTAAGCTACGCCCTCTTTCCTGCAATACGCTGATACTGTCTGATATGGTGCAGGTGGTAGAGCTGTGCAGCAGGAGCAGCCACCATTGAGCAGGGGACAGTAGTAGGGACACTGCAGGCTACTGGTACAGGACTGCTTCCACTACTGAAAGTGGAGAGGAAAAACCTGCACAACAAGGGCGCCTGCTGCAGAGCAGAAGGAATGTCAGCAATCAAGGGCGCTTTTCGGGGACCACAAAAGCTGCCTATAAAAGGCCATAAAGTAGCTATTACAGGCAGAGCCCACCGGGAGCAAGAGGAGAGAATTGGGAGGAAATAACACCACAGCTTAGAGTGTTGCTAGCACCGGGAGGTGCAGCATGAGGGGATAGTGCGCAATTTTAGAAGGGAATTTTGATCACTGTTGTTGTTTACTGTTTTATCAAAAAGAAAGAACTGTATTTTGTAATTTAGTTTTTATCTCTTAGAATGCACACCAGTGTTTCTAGAATTTCTGTGACTACTGTACCCATGAGGTTTGGTTAGTTTCCAGTTGGGGGTTGCACAAGGGTTGTAATGGACTGAAGCACATTTTTATTATCAATACATTTCGCTGCAGTTTTGTTTACCATTTAATTGTATTTCCAGTTAGCTTTTCTTTCCTTAATAACGAAAGTTTGGAGGAAGAAAACCAAGGCCAATATTTACTTGGAAGGGTGATGGAGGCAGGGAAAAGGTTGAATGTAAGGGGCTACCTCATGTAGGGATACACGGGTACCCCATTAGTCCTATAATATATTTCATGCGCAATTCAGAGGTGAGGACTGATGCAGGAATGCATGTCCGAACCTTGGAGTTGTGAGGAATGGTAGTCTGGGAAGACTCCATTCAGAACTGATTTTGGCACCAGGGACCTTTGCTACAGCAAAGCCTAGAGCATATCTGAGTGCTGAAGTCCATGGCAACCCTGAGCACCCCAGTTCTCCTAATATAGTTTCCTCTTCTATTTCCTAGTACTCTTTATTTTAGTTAGAGTTAAAGTTGGTAAATCCACTTCTATTCTAATTTTGTGAACAACTTAATGTTGCTGCATCATTCATACAGCAAAAGTCTCTAAACAGTTTTAATTCACTCCTCGTGGGACGATACTCACTCATCACTTTATTACTTGGTCACGACACGTGCACTTGCGTTCTGACATTGTATTCATCTTTGTATGAATCACAACCCAACAGGTTCTAAATGTATTTATCATTATTTAATAAAGTGAATATTATGTGCACGATGCATTGATTTGTAAAGCTATATACTTGTGAAAATGATGCATGTCATATTATAAATGAGATTGAATAGAAAGTGATGAGTGAGTTTTATACTCATAAATTAAATATTTTCATCTTATCTTTTGCCATAATTAAGCATAAATCTCCCTTACTTGTCTTTATTTTTGTGTATTTCTTATAGATGGAGAGAAGAGTAGAAAATGGACTTAATTGGAGGAATCAGAGCTAAATTGTGGTTCTTTGGGAATGATGTCTATAACTCAAGTAGATAAAACAAATTCATTAAGGATGGCTGAGTAAGGGGCATTATCATATTGTCTCTTGAGACGCATCCTAATGGATATATGCACAAATTTATTCTTGATTTATGATCACATTTTCAAAAGAACTAAAACATAAAGATTCAAGGCAAAGCACCCAATGTTGAGAATATGTTTGCTGGTTCCAGTCCAGCCCAACCTTTCTGCAGTACTTGGGCCATAGCTCCAAAAATACATATCCAATATGTATGCAATTTGGTAGGTGTGTAGAGAACACAATTGGGTACAACTTGCATGTTCAAGTGGTCATACAATTCTGACACTAGAAGGGCCCAAAATAGGCTTGAAGAAAATCTTTCTACTGCTGTAGTCCAGCCCGACTTTGCTCTAATATTTTGACCATAAGTCACAAATTACGTATCCAATTTGTCCACGATTTGTCTTGACGGAAAGCTAACAAAATTTTCTACAACTTTCATGTTGAAGGAGTCAGCCAATTCGGCATATTTCAACACGATATTCAAGGCTCAATTTCGGTGCACATGATAGAATCCAAATTGTCAACTTTGTGCAACTTTCTAGCTAACAATTTTGACAATTACCACGCCTACCACACTCAATTGTATCTATAAATAGAGAGCTTTTAGGGGGGAAGCTTTTGGAGACTTGGGAGAGAGCTTGGGAAAGCTTTGTTGGAATTCTACATACTTGTAATGTTATTCTCTCTTTAAACATATTGTATTTTTCATATTCTTTCGTAATATTATCATGTTTCTTCATTCTTTATTTTACTTTCTCGCTTTAATTATGGAGAACTAATCTCCTAATGCTAAGGTGAAAGGTTGAAACTCTTGGTATGAAAATAATAATTTATCTAACTCTTAATCTTAATGTTTATCTTTGATATTGTATTTACCTTCTTGTTTCTTTTCTCGTAATTATTTCTTAATGGCTGGTTTTATCAGACCACCGATTTCTTGTTATTTTATTGGCTGGTTTTATCAGACCGCCTATTTCTTGGTATGTTTCTTCTTCGTACCTCTTTTCATTCTAATCTTGTAAACTTTAAATCTTGATACATTGTAGACAATCTTTGGCACAATGAATGCTTGAATCAATCTTGATTTATTGTAGACAATATAATGATTGGCACAATGTACGCTCGACTTTAAGTACAAGTTATCTTTTGCATCTTTGTATTTTTAATCTTGCAAAGTGTGAATCTTGATATATTGTAGACAACATGACAATTGGCACAATATATACTTGAATCCATTTTACAAGAATTTTTTAATTATTAGTGAGGAGGTAAATATAATTCATGTATAAACAAAGTTGAGCTTAAATTAACATATCATCCGATTAGAACTTCATTCGTCTAAGGATTCTAATTGAGTAACAAAAGAGTTAAATTTATCTTTATTCGATATACCAAGAGTGGATCCCCTAACCTTAGCATGCTTCTTTACTTTGAATACATCTTCATTTAATTTCAGTATATTAGTTCTTTGTGTAATTTGTTCAATATTTCTCTCACAAAACAAGACATCGGGAACTAGGTTAGAAGTATTTATTTCGGATCTATATTAGAATTTTCTCTCAATTGGCAATCTCTGTGGGATCGACCTTGCATACCACTAAATCTATACTCCAATAGATTCGTGCACTTGCGAGTTTTAATTAAAACAACAACAATTTTTTGGCGCCATTGCCGGGGATTGCGACGAAAAAGCTATTTGGATCCAGGTAAGTATTTTTCTTCCACTAGTTATAGTTAGAACATTTGTTTATTCTGTGTATAGAAATTTTTCTTTAGAATTGTTTCTTAAAAATTGGTGTAGTAATTTGGGTGTATAAAATTGGTGGATTCTGTCAACAAGGCAAAAAGTACCTAAGGAATATGGGTTTCAAGTGAAACCATTGTGATTCCTCCATATTTTCCTGGGAAGTCTACCGATTAAATACTACCCATTATTACTAACACTAAAAAAAATGAGTTTGTATAATTTTGTGATTTTTTTTGTTTTATTTGCATTTTGTTGTCGTTGTTTAGTTAGATTCTTTTTCCTAATTAGGAAGCAATTTTATTTAGTTTATGCGTGCTTAGAAACGTGATAAAGATAAGCGGTTGGTTAGGAAAAGTTTAAGGTCAACCATTGAGTGTACAATAGAGACATTAGATTTTGCTGGATCACCATTAAAAATGGAAGAACAAGTTGTGCATAATAAAACTCTTATGGAGTACTTCTCACCTGTCATAGCCAATACTCCATCTTGTATAGTTTTACCACAAACTACTGCAACTCATTTGAACTCAAACTAGCCATACTCCAACTTTTATCATCATTTTATGGTATGGAAAGAGAAGATCCTTACATGCACATTAAAGAGTTTCTTAAAATCTGCTCGACTTTTCGCTTCCAGAATTTCAATGATGAATCAATCAGACTTAGAATGTTTCCATTTTCATTGAAAGATAAAGCTAAAGCCTGGTTGAACTACCTTCCTACAGGAACTATAACTAGTTGGAACCAATTAGTAAATAAGTTTCTGGCAAAAATTTTCCCTATGTCTAAAACTGATACCCTTAGGAGAGAAATTTCTGATTTTTGTCAAAAAGAGGGTGAACAATTTTTTGAATGTTGGGAAAGATTTAATGATCTTCTTCTAAAATATCCTCATCATGGTTTTGAAACTTGGAGATTGGTGAAATATTTCTACGATGGTTTAACTTCATCAAACCGTCAAATGATCCAAAGCATGCATGGTGGGAGATTTTTACAATTGAATAAGGGGGAAGCTTGGGAATCCTTAGGATCTTTATCTAACAATTCTCAACATTGGAACTGCATAGATCCCAGGGATAAGAAGTCTCAAACACAAAAAAAGGGAGGACTTTATGAAGTGAGTGATGATATAGATGTGAGAACTGCCTTAGCTTGCCTGACTAGAAAGGTAGAAGCTTTAACTTTAAACCACACTTTAAACCCTTCTACCAATACTAGGATAGAGGCATGTGCCTTATGTTTGCACAATCTTGTCCATCCATACCAGCTTACCAAGAGGCATTCTCTGAGCAAGCTAATTCTCTTCAAACTTATGGGAAGTCATCAGACAGCCCATTTATGTAACAACCCTTTTTTTTCCTTTATTATTATACAATATTGAGTTCACATACATGTCATTAATCAAAACATACGTATAACATAACAAACAGATAGATATTTACATCTTGTTTATTTTGGTTGACCAATTCCGGAGATACAGGTGCGGGTGGTTGCACCTTCACCGGGATCTGAGCCAACTCGACCACAAACATCTTATTTGATTCTGAAATCTTCCCAACATAAAGTAACTCGATCCAATGTGCACTAAAAGCCAGAGCCTTAGAAACAAAAGCTGCATAAATAATTTTCTGAACGTGATATGGAAATATAGTGAGAATTAAATCCCAGTAAGTTCAACAATAAATTATCATCAGTAAAGCTCATCACGTCATGTTCAGCTGTATAAACTACAGAAAATATCTTTGTTCACATGAATGCATTATATCTATGCACATAAGAATCATACTGTAATGATATGTATGACAGGATTAACCATTTTCAAAATATCATATGATGGCCATCAACTTATTCTCATTTCAAGCTACCCCGGTCAGGGTGAGTATCCTCTACTCTCCGGTACGGGCTTTTCTCGCTCCGTCCGACATGGCCCACTTTCTCTTTCTTTTCTCATTATCATGATCATAACTGTTGGTAGGGCGTCCCCTACTGGTGCACCACACGGATTGCCATGTGACCGTGCTCATTTCTTTTCTTTTCACAATGATAGCCAAAAATATGCTTTCAATAACAAGTATGTTCATCAAAATATAATTATTACCATTAATCATTGGTAATCATGCCATGAACATAACCATTTCAAATATCACTTTATAAAATATTTCCATGTCAAAATTTCACACTTAAGATGGTAAGAAGTTCATATAATGGCAATGGCTATGGCTATACTAGTCATTTATTAAGATTCATCTTCTTTTTTAAATACTAATTTTATTCCTTTATTTTTCTTGATGCAGGTTTTCATCCTATCTAACCTTCTCTTACTAATCAGAGCATAACTCCCTCAATTTAACTCTGATGTAGGTGATCTTGGTGTCCATTTCAAGATAAAACAATTATCTAAAACTATTATGTTGAACATTGTAGCGAAACATTAAGAAACAAAGGTGATATTACTCCCTCAAAGTACAGGATAGTTACTCTCGGATAGGTTCTGACCTTTACTGACTAATTAGACCATATCTCCCAAATTGGAACTCCAAATTGAGTTATTCCAGTTGGTAAAAATCCATGAGCCATATATCTATAATTGTTATGTTGGCGCGCTATTTTAATTCCCTATAGAATATTCCCAGAAATTCAAAAACTAAAGCATAAATAACATACTCTTCCCTGAATAAACATTTTCTGACATCTGCTTACTAATCGGCTCATATCTACCTCATATGAACTCCAAATTGCATAATTCCAGTGGGTATATTTCCATGAGACATAGATATATAACTTTCATGTTAACCATTTATTTTAATTCCATATAGAGAATTCTCAGAAATTAAAATACAACAGCTATCCTAACATAATCTTCCCTGATGAACCATTTTCTGACCTTGTCTTACTAATCGGACCATATCTACCACATGTGGACTCCAAATTTAATGATTCCAGTGGCTAACAATCCATGACACACATATCTTTAATTCTTATGTTAATCATTTATTTTAATTCCCTACCAATAATTCCCAAAAATTAAATTACCGAAACTATCCTAACATATTCTTCCCTGATGATTCATTTTCTGACCTTTGACTACTAATCAGACCATAGCTACCTCATATAGACTCCAAATGGAATGATTCCAGTGGCTAAAAATCCGTGACACATATATCTTTAATTCTTATGTTAACCATTTATTTTAATTCCTTATAGATTGTTCCCAGACATTAAAATACCGAAGCTTAAAATTCTGTCAACCATAGCCATACCCATGCAGAACTATCTACACCAATCTAAGTATTCAAACATACATCACATGCAATATCAATATGTAACATGATATAGCAACATCCATGACCAATCATCAAAGTTCTAAGATCAAAATCTCATATAAATATTATGAGTTTCAAAGGTTTTCTTCAAAAAGAAATATTGTTAAACTTACCTGGAGCACTTAGTCTCCTGGACTTCTCCTTCCTCTTTCTTCCTTTCTTCCTCTCCTTTCCTCACACTACCTTACTTCTATTTTTGCTCTCCCTCACTTGGACGAAATTCTAATGTTGTAAGGGTGGGTTTTCTTATATAGACCACCAAATAATTCACCTTTCATGATCATGGGTCTACCTTATCACAATTAGGATACACTTTGTTGAATTGTTGGAAAACAAACAACTTATGTTCTTGTCTTCCTCTTCCTTAGTCAAGATATGCATAGAAAAAGGAGATTTGTATTTTGAAAATTATGATGATATGTTCTTAAGATATGGGGCAAGATCCCTTTGATTTAGGGATTCATTTCCTTTTTCTTTTGTCTTAATCAAGTATGATAGATTTGCCTTTTTAAGTGGCAAATTTCTAGCCCTTGAATTTTCCTTACTTAACTAAAATTATTTGTGTAGGATAATGATGTTCTGTCATAATGCTATGTATTATTACCCACTTGCTAAAGTTATGAATGTAGGATATAGATGTTTTTGTCCTAAAGCCTTGTATTATTATGCCACTTGCCAAAATAATGAATGTAGAATCACACCACTTGTCAAATTTTTGTCTTAATGCCATGTCACTTAATCTTGATTACACTAATATTTCATCACTTTAATTTTATTTTTATTTTTATTTTTCCTCTTGGGTTTGGGCTCATTCTTGCCCATTTTCCTTACTTTGGTTAAAATTCTTCCTTTCATAATGGGCTTGGTCACATTTTCATGATTTTTGGGCTATCGGTCCAATTTCTATATCCTAGTCCAAGTCTATGTTTTATTTCTTCCTTGGCCTATCCTATTGGCTTGCTAAAAATTCATGTGAAGTAGAAAAACTCTATATGAAGTGTCTATAGGTTAAAGCCCAATTACGGGTGGAGATACTAAACTCAGTAACTTTTGCTCTTAAATTAAGAAAGATTACCCTAATGCGATCTTCTTGAAATTTTAAGACCTTTACTTACTTCACAAAAATTTATCTTTCTTTACCTAAGAATTTCACCTTTCTTTAACATGTTTATTTCTAATATTTCCTCTTAGGTTTTCTTTCTTTACCTATTCCATTAATATTAGAACATTTCTATGCATATATGTAAGGTGAAGAATTTCTAAGGAAAATATCTAAAAATTACGGGATGTTACATTCTTCCCCCCTTTAAGAAATTCGGTCCCCGAATTTCAATCCATCCTACCACATGTAGGGAATGAAATTAAGGCATTATTCAGAGTTACCAAGCTTATTACCTAAATAATTAGAGATATCTTTTCTGTATGACATCTTTACTTTTTAATATGTCTATTCACTTGAGTGATTTTGCCATATAACTTAACCATAAGGATTTCTTTCAATCATAAGTTATTCAATTGATATCCACTAGCCCGTATGAATATATCTATGGGTCGATATTAGAAAACACACATATAAAGGAACATATACACCTTCATATTGTGTAACTATCTTTTCTTATTCCAAACTTCTATCAAGTCAAAAAAATTTTTTTTTTTTCATATATCAACATCATCCCCTGAATATCATCATCTTAATCTATCATCTATTTTTATCCTCAAATCCTTTAATCAATATGTTAAACATACGTAGCAATAAATCCTTCAAACCTTTAATAACGTTTATTTACCATTGACACATGTCTAATAATTCCAACTTACCTCATCACAGTAATTCTATACAAGCTTATTAACACCATTAAACTCATTGTCAAAAATTTCAATTATTTCTTCTATCATATCCAAAAGCACCTCATTCTAGCTTATGCCAATCCCATTTAATTCACCCAATCATTTGAAGAAGATTTGTTTTTTTTTTCCTAACAATTACTCATACATGAATTCTCAATTCCAACATAATTCACATCCTAGATACTAGACTCAATTTAGCATGATATAATCCTTTAACACAAATATCTTGATAACCTACATTATTTCCGGACATGGTTCTCAGAATATTCTCTATATTTCCAAATTAAGAGTTCAAAGACTAACTTAAATCCTACTTCCTATATTTTATTCCTCGAGAACTTCAACACCACTAATTCTCTTGATTACATTTGTCAAAACACCATAAGACCATCATCCGTCCATTCTTTTCAAACCTTTCATTATTTTAACCTATTAACAACTTAGACACCATAACAACCAAGTTTCAAAGGAAGAAATTATCTTTAATTGTAATGAGGGAAAATAACCTTGCATTTAATGCCAACCGTTAATGAGTGAAACAGACGAAAAGCATAATAGAGAATGGTTCCAAAAGCGAAAGTCAAAAGTTTTGACAAAGCATTGAAAAATATTAAAATCGGTGGCCGCAATTCTTGAAAATCTGTAAACAAAATCTATCTATGATTTCAACAAAAATCGGTGGCCGCAAATTTTTAATATATGTGTCAGAATCTACTTTAAATCTATTGGTATTCGGTGGAAAGATATCACATGGAAAAAGAAACATTTCTGAGCTTATAAAAGTCTGTGAAAATCAAAGAATATGTAGTTAACTGGTAGGATGCAGTTGATTGCTTCAAAATAGATGTAATTAATCAACTGTAAATTAACCAGTCCAAATTAAAATTTCTCAAAATAGCTAGTCGACTTAATAATACTGATAGTCGACTGGCGAAAACATTGAGAATACAAAATAAATCATTTGATTGCATTTTTTTTTACCTTTTTTTTTAATGACGGCTATCACCTAGAACTTTTCTACAAGAATCAAAACATCAATGCTTCATCAAAGACAACAAGATAAAGATAGATTTCTGGTGATATCTTATCTTATACTCTTTATGTGCTTAATATGGGTCACAGTCATACTACTGTACATATACATGCTTGCCGTCATTTTTGAATTTTTTTTTTATTTACCTTTAATTTAGTTGATATCCACCAATCACTCACATAGTTGTTCTAATAATACCCGGCCTATTCGCATAGCTATTATAAATCTGCCTTTCTCTGAGTTCTATAAATACTTACATTAGTATCTTTGTCTATTCTCAAAGTTAAGGTGATAGAAATTATGGAGGGAATAACATTCCGTCAGTTTCGAAATATCTGTGTCTTTTGTGGTTCCAGTCCTGGAAAAGATGAGGAGTATGTTAAAGCAGCACAAAATCTGGGTATGGTGCTGGCTAGGAGAAAAATTCATTTAGTGTATGGTGGAGGTAACTGTGGGTTAATGGGGTGTGTGGCTACAGCTGCACATGCAGGGGGATGCCAAGTTCTAGGTATTATTCCTACAGCTCTAGCTACATCCAGAAATATAGGGAAGACAATTGGGGAAGAATATAGGGTAGTTTCCATGCATGAACGCATGGCTAGAATGATGAGCAATGCTGACGCCTTCATTGCCTTACCAGGTGGTTTTGGTACTTTAGAGGAGATTTTCCAAATAGTCTCTTGGGCACAACTAAATATGCATCACAAACCGATAGGTTTGTTAAATGTTAATCACTTCTTTGATGGTTTGTTATCTTTTCTAGATCAAGCTGTGGAACAGAGGTTTATCTCACACTCAGCACGACAAATTCTCATCTCAGCTTCAAATGTTGAGGAGTTGATTGATGCTTTACAAGCCTATGTTCATGTACCTGATCTAACTATTACTCCAGTAGAATGGACGGCAGATAACCGCAGGAAGCGTAAATTGGATTTGGATCTTCATCTTTAAATGTAGTAAAACGTAGCTATTATTGTACTACTTTTACTTTCTTAGACTCTACTTGTATACCATATTTACCAACCATACTCCTTTAGAGTTGGTAAAACTATCTTTGAATGTTGCTTATGATCCTCTGAACTTTTGAAATATTCTAGTATATCATCCATATATATAATAACAAATTGTTCCAAGGATGACCTAATTACTATTCATTAAATTTATGAATGCAGCTAAAGGTTTGTCAATTTAAATGCATCACCAAGAACTCATAATGCCCATAATAAGTCCTACATCCTCTTCTCTTATCCTTAATTAATGTTACTCATATCCCAAATCTATTTGTGGAAAAATATTGAACACCTTATAACTGGTCAAACATGTAATCTATACGAGCTAATGGGTTTCTATTCTACATTGTTACCTTATTCAACTGTCTACAATCTATGCATAGTCATAGTGATCCATCTTTCTTTTTCACAAATAGAATTAGAGCACTCCAAATAAAAGTACTAGGGCATTTAAATCCCTTGTCTAACAAGTCTTGTAATTTTTTTTTTCCAGTAACTAGAATAATTCTTTTCTGATGTGGAAATACTGCAACCACGGAGCATACTAAGATTTTTCAAATAAAACCGGCACTTTCAAAACTTCTTGGAAATTTTATATGAGTACTAAGGTAAATTCCATGTTAAAATTCCACACTAATATCTCGGTAACTAGATAGTAATTGTAGTCTGTAAACAGCGCACCAGAAAAGTTCCCAGGAAAGAGAGGTGGGTCACTAATGGACACGCTTAAGTACCAAGTCTTTCCTTGCCAGAGCTTTCCTTAGACATGCCCTTTTCACAAATCACAATTTTTTTTTATTCAATCGATATCATTCTATATAGGGATATAGATACTAGTTGGGTTCTAAGGAGTAAATCAATACCAAATTCTCGAATTGCTGTGGCAAGGTTGTGCAAGATTTTCTCCGCATTGTTTGCCGGATTCTGCCTTGGTGGTGCCATTTCCTACTGTGGGAAAAATAAATTTATGCTACTATTGAGGTGATCAAGCCCAATAGTTAGTTTCATAACAATATTTAACATCAGTCATAACACCACCTCGGCATATAGATAAGAAACACTAGTAATTTCTTACCTATATGAGTCACTGATCCCCTACACAGCACAACCACAACATACTCAAGACACTATAAGATCGATTCAGATAACCATCCACCCACTGGCCATCTAGGATCGACCTGCTCTGATACCAATTATGTAACAACCCTTTTTTTTTCCTTTATTATTATACAATATTGAGTTCACATACATGTCATTAATCAAAACATACGTATAACATAACAAACAGATAGATATTTACATCTTGTTTATTTTGGTTGACCAATTCCGGAGATACAGGTGCGGGTGGTTGCACCTTCACCGGGATCTGAGCCAACTCGACCACAAACATCTTATTTGATTCTGAAATCTTCCCAACATAAAGTAACTCGATCCAATGTGCACTAAAAGCCAGAGCCTTAGAAACAAAAGCTGCATAAATAATTTTCTGAACGTGATATGGAAATATAGTGAGAATTAAATCCCAGTAAGTTCAACAATAAATTATCATCAGTAAAGCTCATCACGTCATGTTCAGCTGTATAAACTACAGAAAATATCTTTGGTCACATGAATGCATTATATCTATGCACATAAGAATCATACTGTAATGATATGTATGACAGGATTAACCATTTTCAAAATATCATATGACGGCCATCAACTTATTCTCATTTCAAGCTACCCCGGTCAGGGTGAGTATCATCTACTCTCCGGTACGGGCTTTTCTCGCTCCGTCCGACATGGCCCACTTTCTCTTTCTTTTCTCATTATCATGATCATAACCGTTGGTAGGGCGTCCCCTACTGGTGCACCACACGAATTAACATGTGACCGTGCTCATTTCTTTTCTTTTCACAATGATAGCCAAAAATATGCTTTCAATAACAAGTATGTTCATCAAAATATAATTATTACCATTAATCATTGGTAATCATGCCATGAACATAACCATTTCAAATATAATTTATAAAATATTTCCATGTCAAAATTTCACACTTAAGATGGTAAGAAGTTCATACAATGGCAATGGCTATGGCTATACTAGTCATTTATTAAGATTAATCTTCTTTTTTAAATACTAATTTTATTCCTTTATTTTTCTTGATGCAGGTTTTCATCCTATCTAACCTTCTCTTACTAATCAGAGCATAACTCCCTCAATTTAACTCTGATGTAGGTGATCTTGGTGTCCATTTCAAGATAAAACAATTATCTAAAACTATTATGTTGAACATTGTAGCGAAAAATTAAGATACAAAGGTGATATTACTCCCTCAAAGTACAGGATAGTTCCTCTCGGATAGGTTCTGACCTTTACTGACTAATTAGACCATATCTCCCAAATTGGAACTCCAAATTGAGTTATTCCAGTTGGTAAAAATCCATGAGCCATATATCTATAATTGTTATGTTGGCGCGCTATTTTAATTCCCTATATAATATTCCCAGAAATTCAAAAACTAAAGCATAAATAACATACTCTTCCCTGAATAAACATTTTCTGACCTCTGCTTACTAATCGGCTCATATCTACCTCATATGAACTCCAAATTGCATAATTCCAGTGGGTATATTTCCATGAGACATAGATATATAACTTTCATGTTAACCATTTATTTTAATTCCACATAGAGAATTCTCAGAAATTAAAATACAACAGCTATCCTAACATAATCTTCCCTGATGAACCATTTTCTGACCTTGTCTTACTAATCGGACCATATCTACCACATGTGGACTCCAAATTTAATGATTCCAGTGGCTAACAATCCATGACACACATATCTTTAATTCTTATGTTAATTATTTATTTTAATTCCCTACCAATAATTCCCAAAAATTAAATTACCGAAGCTATCCTAACATATTCTTCCCTGATGATTCATTTTCTGACCTTTGACTACTAATCAGACCATAGCTACCTCATATAGACTCCAACTGGAATGATTCCAGTGGCTAAAAATCCGTGACACATATATCTTTAATTCTTATGTTAACCATTTATTTTAATTCCTTATAGATTGTTCCCAGAAATTAAAATACCTAAGCTTAAAATTCTGTCAACCATAGCCATACCCATGCAGAACTATCTACACCAATCTAAGTATTCAAACATACATCACATGCAATATCAATATGTAACATGATATAGCAACATCCATGACCAATCATCAAAGTTCTAAGATCAAAATCTCATATAAATATTATGAGTTTCAAAGGTTTTCTTCAAAAAGAAATATTGTTAAACTTACCTGGAGCACTTAGTCTCCTAGACTTCTCCTTCCTCTTTCTTCCTTTCTTCCTCTCCTTTGCTCACACTACCTTGCTTCTATTTTTGCTCTCCCTCACTTGGACGAAATTCTAATGTTGTAAGGGTGGGTTTTCTTATATAGACCACCAAATAATTCACCTTTCATGATCATGGGTCTACCTTATCACAATTAGGATACACTTTGTTGAATTGTTGGAAAACAAACAACTTATGTTCTTGTCTTCCTCTTCCTTAGTCAAGATATGCATAGAAAAAGGAGATTTGTATTTTGAAAATTATGATGATATGTTCTTAAGATATGGGGCAAGATCCCTTTGATTTAGGGATTCATTTCCTTTTTCTTTTGTCTTAATCAAGTATGATAGATTTGCCTTTTTAAGTGGCAAATTTCTAGCCCTTGAATTTTCCTTACTTAACTAAAATTATTTGTGTAGGATAATGATGTTTTGTCATAATGGTATGTATTATTACCCACTTGCTAAAGTTATGAATGTAGGATATAGATGTTTTTGTCCTAAAGCCTTGTATTATTATGCCACTTGCCAAAATAATGAATGTAGAATCACACCACTTGTCAAATTTTTGTCTTAATGCCATGTCACTTAATCTTGATTACACTAATATTTCATCACTTTAATTTTATTTTTATTTTTATTTTTCCTCTTGGGTTTGGGCTCATTCTTGCCCATTTTCCTTACTTTGGTTAAAATTCTTCCTTTCATAATGGGCTTGGTCACATTTTCATGATTTTTGGGCTATCGGTCCAATTTCTATATCCTAGTCCAAGTCTATGTTTTATTTCTTCCTTGGCCTATCCTATTGGCTTGCTAAAAATTCATGTGAAGTAGAAAAACTCTATATGAAGTGTCTATAGGTTAAAGCCCAGTTACGGGTGGAGATACTAAACTCAGTAACTTTTGCTCTTAAATTAAGAAAGATTACCCTAATGCGATCTTCTTGAAATTTTAAGACCTTTACTTACTTCACAAAAATTTATCTTTCTTTACCTAATAATTTCACCTTTCTTTAACATGTTTATTTCTAATATTTCCTCTTAGGTTTTCTTTCTTTACCTATTCCATTAATATTAGAACATTTCTATGCATATATGTAAGGTGAAGAATTTCTAAGGAAAATATCTAAAAATTACGGGATGTTACAATTTACACCCACATACAATCCAAATTGGAGGAATCATCCAAATTTTTCATGGAGGAAAAATCAACCTGCAATGATTAAAGTGGGCAACAATTTGCCCCTTCCAATTTATACCCTCAAGTTCCTCATCCTACTCCTCCTTTCAGGGTATCTCAACAAAGAAAACCTTCTTTGAAGGATACCTTGCAACAATTCATGCAATCGACCCAACAAGTCTTGCAATCTCACACTCAAGCTATTTCAAAGCTTGAAACACAATTGGGTCAATTAGCCAATGCTGTAGGAGAGAGAGAAAAAGGAAAATTCCCTAATCAACCTATTCCTAATCCTAAGGGTCAATTTGAAGTAAGATCATCAGCAAATCCTAAGGAAAAAGTAAAATATGTTACAACCCTTAGATCTGGAAAGGTTATTGATAATCATGTTCATATGCTAGAAAATGAGGAACAGAGTCAACATGAGTCTTAAACCAATGACTCAAGTGAAAAGAAAAGTGAACAGATTTCTTATGCCCCCAAAGCTCCTTTCCCTCAAAGACTTGCATCAAATAAGAAAGGTACTCAATATAGTGACATTTTAGAGGTGTTTAAGCAAGTAAGCATTAACATCCCTTTTCTTGATGCTATCAAACAAGTACCTGATTTCTCAAAATTCCTGAAAGATCTTTGCACGGTGAAAAGAAAAACAAATGTTCCAAAAAAGGTATTCTTGACTGAACAAGTAAGTTCTATAATTCAGCAAAAAGCTCATGTCAAGTACAAAGATCCAGGTTGCCCTATAATTTCTTGTATTATAGGTGACCATGTAATTAACCGAGCCTTACTTGATCTAGGAGCAAGTGTGAATTTGCTGCCTTACTCTGTGTATGAGAAACTTGGGTTAGGAAAACTGAAACCTACACCAGTGACCCTTCAGTTAGCTGATAGGTCTACAAAAATTCCTAGAGGTGTCATAGTGGATGTGCTCATTAAGGTTGATAAATTCTACTTTTTAGTAGATTTCATTGTTCTTGACACTGAACCTGTTGAGAATACAGAGACACAAATTCTAGTCATTTTGGGTAGACCATTTCTGGCAAAATCCAATGCAATCATTAATTGTCGAAATGGAATTTTGAATTTATCTTTTGGAAATATGACTATGGAATTAAATGTTTTTAATGTCTCTCATCAACCTGTGGACATGGATGATTTATGTGAGGTTAACCTAATTGAAAGTGCCATTTCTGATTCATTTTTAGACTCCTTTAGTAATGATCATCTAGAAAAATATTTGATTCAGTTCGATAAGGATAAAAATGAGGATTATCTGGTTTGTGAAGTAGACTCTTTGTTAGAGACAACTCCACTAATGGATACTGATAAATGGAAAGCCAAAAAATAAAAAGTCTCACCTTTTGCGTCAGTTCCACTGCCATCTGTTGTTCATTCTATTTACCCACATGGTGCAGTAAAGATTGAAATTCCCAAGAACGGTGATGTGTTTAAAGTAAATGGTCAAAGATTGGAAGCATTTTTGGAATTACCAAATCCAAAGATAGAGGAGACACCTTTGTGTGATCCTATCTACAAGGATTGATCTGCTTCTGTTGTTAAACGTTACCGTGCACGTTATCTAGGTAAGATCTTTCTTTATTTAACTTGCATTAATTTTTCCCTTTAGTGTTATCTTCTTTTGAATTTCTATTATTTTCCCTCCCTTTGTTGCTTTTGCTTTTTCAAAAAAGCAAAAAAGAGAGAGAAAAGAACAATCGAGTTGATAATGGAGGACATTCTCGCACAATTGAAAAATCATTTTCCTTCTCTTCCACCTAATGCTTTGAAAAAAATTTACAAAGCTCGGGTTGCAAGATTAAGGGTGTTGATGAACATGAGAATGCCTACTGATATTGGTTGGCTAATTGAAACTAAGGTACGGTTATCAGGTGAGTCTGCAAATGATTTTATCTCTTACATGCCTGGTTTAGGAAAAAGCAGTTTTGCTAAAAAGCGCAGAGCTAAACGAATGAGGGTTTGTTACAAATGTGGACGTGAAACTTGTAACAAACGTTGCCGTTCTTTGGGTTGGGTGTCTGTAAATCGGGAAGACAAAATTAAGTTCATTAAGGATGGCTTGAGTAAGGAGTCATTGGATGATGACTTTCATCCAACATCTCTTAAGACACATCCTAGTGGATCTGTGCATATCGGTATCGTCGGTCTATGGCCCCATTTCAAAAAAGAACATAAATGGTACAGTCTTGGGAATCTGACGTTAAAAGACCTGGTTTGCCAATTTATAAGAAAATTGGATGGGAAGCATATCCTCGACCCATAGAGGGCGTTTAAGCCGTTACTGGATGTAAAACCAGAGGAAGATGTGAGCCACAATCACAACTATTGTACATATGCATGCGTGCCGTCATTTTTGAATTTTTCACCTCTAATTTAGCTAACATTTTTTGGCCTACTCTTATAGCTATGGAAATTATGCCTCCGACCTATGCACATAGCTATTACAAGTATGCCATTATTTGAGCCTTATAAATGTGCACCTAATTATCTTCATCTTCATAATCAAAGTCAAGGTGAGTGCAGATATGGAAGGAATCGCAGTTCGTCACTTTCAAAACATTTGTGTCTTTTGTGGTTCTAGTCCTGGGAAAAATGGAGAGTATGTAAAAGCAGCACAAACTTTGGGTATGGTACTAGCCAAGAGAAAGATTCATTTAGTGTATGGTGGAGGTTGTCGAGGGTTAATGGGGAGTGTGTCTGGATCTGCATATCTAGGAGGATGCTCAGTTCTTGGTATTATTCTTATAGCTCTAGCTGCATCAACCATAGTAGGAAAAACAATTGGGGAAGAATGTAGGGTATCCTCCATGTATGAACGAATTGCTAAAATGATGTGCAAAGTTGACGCCTTCATTGCGTTGAATGTTAACAATTTCTTTGATGGTTTGTTGTCTTTTCTTGATCATGCTGTAGAATAAAGGTTTATCTCGCACTCAGCACGTTAGATTCTCATCTCAGCCTCAAATGCTGACGAGCTGATTGATGCGTTACAAGTATTTGTTCATGTACCTGATACAGTTATAGCTCAAATAGATTAGACAATAGAACATCGTAAAAAGCGTAAACTGGACTTAGATCTTCATTTGTAATACCTTTTATTTGCTTGAATAAATTTTTATTTTCTGTTTAGTTTGTTGTAGGTTTATCTTTTCTTAGATCTCCTTCCAGGTAATATCTCTTTTAATCTTTATTGTTTATTTTTTGTTTCTTCATCTTTCAAAAAAAAAATTTTGTGATGTTTTGGGATTAGGCAAAGCTAGCACCAATGATGAAAATGGTTTAAAATGCTTGTAACCTTTGAAAAATTGATGAGTTCTGAGTATTATGTGTGAACTTGAACTCTAATGTAACTTGTGTTCTATTTGAGAATCCTAATATCTTGTGCACTTAATCTTTTACATTTGACTGATTGTTTATTCAGAAAAGATTTATGTGATTCAGATATGTTAATTGATCTCATAAGACTTTAGAACTTATTTGATTGTCACTTGAGGCAAAATCCTAGACTACTCTCCATTTGAGAAATGAATTAGGCATTGTTGGAATCGTTTGAGCCTTTTAAACCAACCTATACATTTTGTTATCCGTAACAACCTATTTTGTGCCTATATTTATCCTTTCTTGAACACCAATATTTTTATCTAGCCTTTAAATAAAAATATGTCTAACTCTTACCTTTCACTCACAGGAATGATCATTTGAAAAGTTATGATTCAAGGGTGGATGGTAGAAGTTTTAAAAAAAAAAGAAAAAAAGAAAGAAAGAAAGTTAATACTCCCTAAATAAATAAGTTTGGGGGTGTTTATATTAAAAAAAAATAGTATGAGCAAATAAATGTAAGGATGATGAAAATGTTGGAGATAGAATTCACAATATAATATCAAAAGTATTTGGGAGGCTTTAAATGATCATGTACGTTAAAGAGTGAATTGAGCTTTCATTCATATCATTTTATCCACCTTTAACCTGTGCCATACATTACAAGCCTAATGAAAGTCCTAATGATCTTAAATGTTATGATTAGTCTACATTAGTGGAGAGTGACATGAAAAATAAGCTTATGGAGTCTCAAATGCATATATCTAGAGATCTATTTTAAATATTTGATTACATAAATTTATTTGAATGCAAAAAGTCCAATGTCATAAGACTACTACACACACACACTTGGAATTCAAGAGTAAACCATATGTTGTATTTGAATAAAAGTTCTACATAACCTTGGGATTCTGATATTTTTCTTTGTTGCACATTTTAGATCCTTGAGAAATTCTTAGTAAGTCAAAAACAATTCATCACTCACTCATCATTTGAATTTTGAAGTTTCTGTGTTTTGCTTGAGGACAAGCAAAAGATTAAGTCTGGGGGTATTTGATGAGTGAGTTTTATACTCATAAATTAAATATTTTCATCTTATCTTTTGCCATAATTAAGCATAAATCTCCCTTACTTGTCTTTAGTTTTGTGTCTTTCTTACAGATGGAGAGAAGAGTAGAAAATGGACTTAATTTAAGTTATCAGAGCTAAATTGTGGTTCTTTAGGAATGATGTCTATAATTCAAGCAGATAAAACAAATTCATTAAGGATGGCTGAGTAAGGGGCATTATCATATTGTCTCTTGAGACGCATCCTAATGGATATATGCACAAATTTATTCTTGATTTATGATCACATTTCCAAAAGAACTAAAACATAAAGATTCAAGGCAAAGCACCCAATGTTGAGAATATGTTTGCTGGTTCCAGTCCAGCCCAACCTTTCTGTAGTACATAGGCCATAGCTCCGAAAATAAATATCTAATATGTATGCAATTTGGTAGGTGTGTAGAGAACACAATTGGGTACAACTTTCATGTTCAAGTGGTCAGACAATTCGGACACTAAAAGTGCCAAAAATGGGCTAGAAGAAAATCTTTCTACTGCTGCAGTCTAGCCCGACTTTGCTCTAGTATTTTGACCATAAGTCATAAATTACGTATCCAATTTGTCCGCGATTTGTCTTGACGGAAAACTAACGAAAGTTTCTACAACTTTCATGTTGAAGGAGTCAGCCAATTCGGCAGATTTCAAGATGATATTCAAGGCTCAATTTCGGTGCACATGATGGAATCCAAATTGTCAACTTTGTACAACTTTCTACCTAACAATTTTGACAATTACCACACCTACCACACTTAATTGTATCTATAAATAGAGAGCTTTTGGGGGGAAGCTTTTGGAGACTTGGGAGAGAGCTTGGGAAAGCTTTGTTGGAATTCTACATACTTGTAATGTTATTCTCTCTTTAGACATATTGTATTTTTCATTTTCTTTCGTAATATTAACATGTTTCTTCATCCTTCATTTTACTTTCTCACTTTAATTATGGAGAACTAGTCTCCTAATGCTAAGGTGAAAGGGTGAAACTCTTGGTATGAAAATAATAATTTATCTAACTCTTAATCTTAATGTTTATTTTTGATATTGTATTTACCTTCTTGTTTCTTTTCTCATAATTATTTCCTAATGGCTGGTTTTATCAGACTGCCGATTTCTTGTTATTTTATTGGCTGGTTTTATCATACCGCCTATTTCTTGTTATGTTTCTTCTTCGTACCTCTTTTCATTCTAATCTTGTAAACTTTAAATCTTCATACATTGTAGAAAATCTTTGGCACAATGAATGCTTGAATCAATCTTGATTTATTGTAGACAATATAATTATTGGCACAATGTACGCTCGACTTTAAGTACAAGTTATCTTTTGCATCTTTGTATTTTTAATCTTGCAAATTGTGAATCTTGATATATTGTAGACAACATGACAATTGGCACAATATATACTTGAATCCATTTTACAAGAATGTTTTAATTATTAGTGATGAGGTAAATATAATTCATGTATAAACAAAGTTGAGCTAAAATTAACATATCATCTGATTAGAACTTCATTCGTCCAAGGATTTTAATTGAGTAACAAAAGAGTTAAATTTATCTTTATTCGATATACCAAGAGTGGATCCCCTAACCTTAGCATTCTTCTTTACTTTGAATACATCTTCATTTAATTTCAGTATATTAGTTCTTTGTGTAATTTGTTCAAGATTTCTCTCACAAAACAAGACATCGGGAACTAGTTTAGAAGTATTTATTTCATATCTATATTAGAATTTTCTCTCAATAGGCAATCTCTGTGGGATCGACCTTGCATACCACTAAATCTATACTCGAATAGATTCGTGCACTTGCAAGTTTTAATTAAAACAACAACAGAAAGCGTAAAGCTCATGGTGAGTTGCTTGATAATTTTACATGTATTTATATGTATGGATGAATATCGGCTGGTTGTATGGCTTGTGACGGTACCGAATAGGGGACACCCTATTTGCCCGAGTGAGCCGAGGGAGGGCTGCTCCAACCGGGTGATAGTGTTAATGTGGGGGGGGGGCAGGAGGGTGATGTACTCACATTCCCTGATCACTTATTGTGACTGTGGTCAAGGTCACTATGCATATAGCAAATGAGTTATATTTTTATTGCATTGACCAGATTACCGAGTGAGGCAGGAGCATTAAATTGATGATTTTATCTCTAAATCATAATATTTTACTATAGCTTATATAGCTGAGCATAACAATATTTGTTTAATGATCATACCATGGTGCATTTGGTTTTGGATATCTGAATATCCTTTGATTTGAGAATATTTGAAATACGGGTCCCATACGAATGTATTTTTGAACTGTATTTATTATGTGACACATTTTAAAATATAAGTACATCCATATGCTGACCTAAGAGGTCATAGGAGGAATTATTTGCTCATTGAGTTGTCAAACACACTACACAATATTTTCACATTTTTCAGATAAGAATATTAGAGTTTGATTCGGCAGATAGGTGATATATTCTCTGGGTGAGTCTACGTTGCTTCCACGACTCACGGTTTTTGAATTATACTGTGTTTGTATTTTAGAGTGCTCTAAATGCTATAGGTAGGATCCCTATTTCTGTTGTACTTTGATTTTTATAGACTTGGTCTGTATATTATGTATACGTGAGAGAAATGACAAAGAATTTAATTGTGCATATTTATAGAGATTATCTTATTGTGAAAAAAAATGTTTATTTTACGTAACGTAAATTTGGGTCATTACAAGTTGGTATTAGAGCAAAAGGTTTCCCTGTGGCTATCAGAGCAAAGAATTTTGTAGTAGGACTTTAAGTATGGGTATGTAACTGCGAACATATTTATACTCACGGTGCTGCTATGGAATTCTATAGTGTGTCGTCGTCTTCTTTCTTTTGACTCTTTTCCTTGGATATGAGATGTTTAAGAACCAATAAGTATGTCTTAGACAATGTTTCTTAAGTGTGGATTACTAGTTCAGCTTTTGAACTCGTGTTGATGAACAATGATAAAGAGAACACTCTTTGGTATAAAGAAAAAGAATTAGCTGAAAATAAGAAAAAATCATCCAAATACAAAGGTAATGGCGTGTTCGGATGTCAATTATGTTTGAATTGATTGTTTGATTTGTTTATGTGAAACACTATGAAGAATGGTTAATAAAATTTTGATAGTGGGTTATGATGTGATCAAGGTTCTTATCTCCAAGATAATGATTTGTAATAAAGTGGGTGTTTTGAAAATAGATTTAAATCTCTTTTCGGATGGATGAATTGGAATATATATATATATATATATATATATATATATATATATATAAATGGATTTGGTAAGTTGTGGGTTAGATTGAATTTGAGAGCAAAAAATCTATGAAGATAATATTTTTAATGATATACTTTATTGATATAAAGAATTCGAAGACAATTTGGTTTTCAATAATATTATGTATAAGCATTATGATAAAGAAAGATGGATCACTATAACTATGCATAGATTATAGACAGTTAAATAAGGTGATAGCAAACACATTACCTCGTATAGATGATCTGTTTGATCAGTTACAAGGTGCTCAATGTTTCTCAAAAAAATTGATTTAAGATACGAGAAACATTAATTGAGGATAAGAGAAGAGGATGTATGAAAATTTTCTTTTAGGACTCATTATAGGCATTATGAGTTCTTGGTGATGTCATTTAGTTTGACAAATATCCTAGCTGCATTTATAGATTTAATAAATAGTAATTAGGTCATCTCTCGATTAACTTGTTATTATATTTATTGATGATATATCAGAATATTTCAAAATTTCAGAGGATCATAAGCAACATTCAAAGATAGTTTTACCAACTCTAAGGGAGTATGGTTGGTAAAGATAGTATCCAAGTAGACTCTAAAGATGAAGATCCAAATCTAATTTGCACTTCCTGCGGTTGTCTGCCGTCCATTCTATTTGAGCCATAGTTGGATCAGGTACATGAACATATGCTTGTAAAGCATCAATCAACTCCTCAGCATTTGAAGCCGAGATGAGAATTCATCGTGCTGAGTGTGAGATAAACCTTTGTTCCATAGCATGATCAAGAAAAGACAACAGACCATCAAAGAAGTGGTTAACATTTAACAAACCTATCGGTTTGTGATGCATATTCAGTTGTGCCCAAGAAACTATTTGAAAAATCTCTTCTAAAGTACCAAAACCACCTAGTAAGGCAATGAAGGCATTAGCATTGCTCATTATTCTAGCAATGCACTCATGCATGGAAGCTGTAACAACCTTTTTTTTTTATTATTATTATACAATATAAAGTTCACATACACATCATTAATCAAAACGTACGTACAACATTTCAAACACATAAATATCTATATCTTATTTATTGTGATAGACCAATTCCGGAGATTTGGGTGTGGGTGGTTGAACCTTCACCGGAATTTGTGCCAACTCGCCCACAAACATTTTATTTAGGATCCGCCCATCATAGAATAACTCGATCCAACGTGCACTAAAAGCCCGAGCTATAGAAAAATCTGCATAACTAATTTTTTGAACATCACATGAAAATATAGTGAGAATTAAATCCCAGTAAGTTCAAGAATAAATCATTATCAATATAGCTCATCACGTCATGTTCAGCTGTATAAACTATAGTAAATAACTTTGGTCACATGAATGCACTATATCTACGCACATGAGAATCGTATAGTAATGACATGTATGACATGATTAATTATTTTCAGAATATCATACGATGACTATCAATTTATTCTCATATCAAGCTTCCCCGGTCAGGGTGAGTATTTTCTACTCTCCGGTACGGGCTTTTCTCTCTCCGTCCGACATGGCCCACTTTCTATTTCTTTTCTCATTAACATGATCATAACCGTTGGTAGAGCGTACCTTACTGGTGCACCACACGGATTTGCCATGTGACCATGCTCATTTCTTTTCTTTTCAGAATACTAGCCAAAAATCATTGGTAATCATGCTATGAACATAACCATTTCAAATATCACTTCATAAAATATTTTCATGTCAAAATTTCACACTTAAGATGATAAGAAGTTCATATAATGGCAATGGCTATGGCATAAACTAGTTATTTATTATTTTCATTTATAAGATTCTTCTTCTTTTCTAAATATTAATTTTATTTATTTATTTTCTTGATGCAGGTTTTCATCCTATCTAACCTTCTCTTACTAATCAGAGCATAACTCCCTCAATTTAACTCCGATATAGGTGATCTTGGTGTTAATTTCAAGATAAAACAATTATTTAAAACTATTATTTTGAATAGCTTAGCGAAATATTAAGAAATCATGGTGATATTACTCCATCAAAGTACACGTTATTTCTTCTCTGGTAGGTTCTGACCTCTACCTACTAATCTGTCCATATCTCCCTCATAAGAATTCCAAATTACGTTATTTCAGTGGCTACCAATCCGTGACACTTATATCTATAATACATATGTTAACCATTTATTATAATTCATTATAGAATGTTCCCAAAAATTAAAAGACCGAAGCTATCCTAACATATTCTTCCCCGATTAACCGTTTTTTGACCTTTGTCTACTAATCGGACCATATCTATCACATATGAACTCTACATTGAATGATTACAGTGGCTAAAAATCCGTGAGACATAAATTCACATTTTTTATGTTAACCATTTGTTTATATTCCCTATAGAATTTTCCTAGAAATTAAAACATAGAAGCTTAAAATTCTGCCACCCATAGCCATACCTATGCAGAACTATCTACACCAACCTAAGTATTCAAACATACATAATATGTAACATGATATAGCAACATCCATGACCAATCATTAAAGCTCTAAGAACCAAATCCCATATAAATATTACTAATCAGACCATATCTACCTCATATGAACTCTAAATTGAATGATTCCAGTGGCTAAAATTCCGTTAGACATAGAGCTACATTTGTTATGTTAACCATATGTTTAGATTCCCTATAGAATGTTCCCAGAAATTAAAACACAGTAGCTTAAAATTCTGCCACCTATAGCTATACCCATGCAGAACTATGTACACCAACCTAAGTATTCAAACATACATAATATGTAACATGATATAACAACATCCATGACCAATCATTAAAGCTCTAAGAACAAAATCCCATATAAATATTACAAGTTTCAAAACTTTTCTTCAAAAAGAAATATTATTAAACTTACCTGGAGCACTTAGTCCTTTAGACTTCTCCTTCCTCTTTCTTCCTTTCTTCCTTTCCTTTCCTCACTCTACCTTGCTTCTATTTTTCTCTCCCTCACTTGGACGAAATTCTAATGTTCTAAGGGTGGGTTTTCTTATATAGACAACCAAATAATTCAACTTTCATGATCATGGGTATACCTTATCACAATTAGGTTACATTTGGTTGAATTTTTGGAAAACAAACAACTTATGTTCTTGTCTTCCTTTTCCTTTGTCAAGATATGCATAGGAAAAGGAGATTTGTATTTTGAAAATTATGATAATATGTTCTTAAGATATGGGACAAGGTCCCTTTGATTTAGGAATTCATTTACTTTTTCTTTTGTCTTAATCAATTATGATAGGTTTGTCTTTTTAAGTGGCAAATTTCTAGCCCTTCAATCTCCATGATTTGGTTGAAATTATTTGTGTGGGATAGAAATGTTTTGTCCTAATGCTATGTATTATCATACCACTTGCTACAATTATGAGTGTAGGATATAGATGTTTTGTCCTAAAGCCTTGTATTATCCTACCACTTGCTAAATTTTTGTCTTAATGCCATTTCACCTAATCTTGATTACACCATTATCTTATCACTTTATTTTAATTTTTATTTTTCCTATTGGATTTGGGCTCACTCTTGTCCATTTTCTTTAATTTGGTTAAAATTCTACATTTCATAATGGGTTGGTCACATTTTCATGACTTTTGGGCTACCGGTCCAATTGCTATATCCTAGTCCAAGTCTATGTTTTATTTCTTGCTTAAGTTATCCAACGGGCTTGCTAAAAAAAAATTATGCTAAGTGGAAAACCTCAGTATGAGTTGTCCATAAGTGAAAGCCCAATTTATGGGTGGAGATACTAAACTTAGTAACTTTAACTCTTAAATTAGGAAAAATTACCCTAATCCAATCTTCTTAAAATTTTAAGACATTTACTTACTTCACAAAAATATATCTTCCTTATCCAGAAATTTCAATTATCTTTGGTATGTTTATTTCTAATATTTCCTCTTAGGTTTTCTCTCTTTAAATTGTCTAGTAAATTTTATTTCCTTAAATATTTTGTATGTTTATCCATAAAGGAAACGAAATTAGGGATGTTACTTTGAATACTTTTGTACTTTTATTAATACATGAAACGAAATTAGGGATGTTACATTTCCCTCCCCCTAAAAGAAATTTTATCCTCAAAATTTCAAAAATTACCTAGTAAGAACAATTTCGGATATTTCTTCCTCATGACTTCTTCTAGCTCCCAAGTTGCTTCTTCTGGAGTCAAACCTTCCCATAACACCTTAACTAGGGGAATAGTTTTGTTTCGCAATTGCTTCACGTCAGTGACCAATATAGATGCTGGTACTAGCTGGTATGTCATGTTCTCCTTTATTTGGATTGGTTTATCTCGTATCACATGTGAGGAGTCTGGAAGATACTTTCAGAGCTGTGATACATGGAAAACATTATGCAAGTTGGACAAATTAGGTGGGAGAGCAACTTGATATGTTGACGTCCTTACTTTCTTCAGAATTTGGTAGGGTCCTAAAAATCGCAGAATTAGCTTTTTGGTCTTGAGAGACCTACCAACTCCGGTGGTCGGAGAAAGTTTTAGAAATACATGGTCCCCTTCCTCAAACTCCAGAGGTCTATGTCTCTTATCATAGTAACTCTTTTGCCGACTTTGAGCTGTGAGTATTTTATCTCGTATCATCCTGACTTGTTCAGTGGTTTGTTGAACTAGATCAGGACCTATCAAGTTCTCTTCTCCTACCTCAAACCAACATAGTGGAGATCGGCACTTCCTACCGTATAAAGCTTCGTAGGGGGCCATCTTAATACTGGAGTGATAACTATTATTATAAGCAAACTCTACTAAAGGTAGGTACTTCTTCCATCATTTACCTTACTCTATCACACAGGCCCTTAACATGTCTTCTAGAGTTTGAATGGTCTGTTCTGTCTGCCCGTCAGTCTAAGGATGGTAGGCAGTACTAAACCGCAACTGAGTACCAAAAGCTTCCTACAACGCCTTCCAAAACCTCGACGTGAACCTCGGATCTCTATCAGAAATAATATTTAAGGGAATCCCATGCAGTCTAACTATTTCCTGGACATACAATTTGGCCAATTTATCTAGTGAAAAGTTAATTTTTATGGGCAGAAAGTGAGCAGATTTGGCTAATCTGTCAACTATTACCCAGATAGAGTCATGTCTTACTAAAGTCTTAGGTAAACCCACAACAAAGTCCATCGAGATACTGTCCCATTTCCATTTAGGGATCTCAAGAGGTTGTAGAAATCCCGCTGGCTTTTGATGCTCCAACTTCACCTTTTGACAAATTAGACATTTTGCCACGAACTCCGCAATATCCTTTTTCATCCCTGGCCACCAATACATCCTCTTTAAGTCCTGGTACATTTTAGTGCATCCAGGATGGACAGTATATTTACTCTGATGTGCTTCCTATAGGATCTTAGTCCTCAACTCTCGTTCTTGAGGGACACAAATCCTTCTTTGATACATGATTGCTCCATCTTCCATGACAAAAAATTTTCCTTGATCTTTATGATCCTGTAAGTATTTGTTGTGAACTTGAGCCTCTTTGATCTGGGCTCTAAGGTTACACCCTATACTTAAACCATTAATGCTTAGCTTCTTTGAGGAAAAAGTAATGTCCAGCTTCAAATTCCAAAACTCTTCTAGCATTTGCATCTCATACACCATCATCTGGCCCATGTGTAGAGATTTTCGACTTAAGGCATCAGCTACACCATTCGCCTTTCCTGGACGATACTTTATCTCAAACTTGTACTCATTGAGAAATTCCACCCATCTTCGTTGCCTCCTATTTAACTCCTTTTGATCAAAGAGATATTTAAGACTCTTGTGATCGCAATATACTTCAAAGATTACTCCGTATAAGTAATGTCGCCAAATCTTTAAAGCAAACACCACCGCCGCCAATTCAAGATCATGGGTTGGATAGTTTCCTTTGTGGGGTCTTAGTTGTCTAGAGGCGTAAGCAACTACTCTCCTGTCTTGCATTAGCACACATCCTAGCCCTTTCTTTGAAGCATCACTATACACTTCAAAATGTCCTGTGGAGTCTGGAATAATTAAAACCATAGGAGTGGTCAGTCTTGTCTTAAGCTCCTGAAAACTAGCTTCCCATTGATTAGTCTATTTGAGAGGACTTCCCTTCTTGGTCAATTTAGTCAATGGCAAGGCTATACGAGAGAAGTTTTGTATAAACCTTCTGTAGTATCCTGCCAAACCCAGGAAACTTCTGACTTCTGTAACCAGCTTTAGTCTCTCCCATTGAATTACTACTTCCGTCTTGCTAGGATCTACGGCTACCCCTCTATTTGAGATGACATGTCCGAGAAACTTTACTTTTGACAGCCAAAATTCACACTTCTCCAATTTGGCATACTTTCAGTACTTGCAGCACAATTTAGAGATGTTGTTCATGTTCTTTCTCACTCTTAGAATATATCAAGATGTCATCAATGAACACTACCATAAATTGATCTAGGTCAGGTCAAAAAATGCGATTCATGTAATTCAGGAAAATTGCAGGTGCATTTGTCAACCCGAAAGGCATTAAGAGAAACTCAAAGTACCCATACCTAGTCCTGAAGGCTGTTTTTGGTACATCCTCCTCCTTGATCCTAATATGATTATATCCCGACCTCAAGTCAATCTTAGAAAAGATAGAGACTCACTTCAATTGACCCAATAAGTCATCTATCCTAGGGAGAGGATACTTGTTTTTGACAATCACCTTATTTAGCTGTCTATAGTCTATGCATAGTCTCAAGCTTCTGTCTTTCTTCTTAACAAACAATACAGGAGCTCCCCAAGGTGATACACTTGGTCTAACAAATTGCTTATTTAACAGTTCCTCCAACTGTTTCTTGAGTTCCTGTAGTTCTTTCCAGGCCATTCTATAAGGTGCAATAGAGATAGACCCTGTCCCAGGTAAGAGATCAATAGAAAATTCTATCTCTCTCTTGGGAGGTAAGCCTGGAATATCTGATGGAAATACTTCAGGAAATTTGTCGGCTATTGGAATTTCATCAAGCTTCGCTTTAACTTCTAGATTTGATAAGTGCAAGAGAATGTATCCAAGTACTCCATTCTTTAACTCCCTATTAACTTGATTGGCATTAAGCATCAATAATTGCACCTCCTCTTTTGGAGTAGGAGATAGAAATTGAACGGTCTTGTTACAACAATTTAGCAAGACCCGATTTCTAGACATCTAGTCTAACCCTAGAATGACCTCAAAACCTCTTAATGGTAAACAGACGAGGTTTATAGAAAAGGTTTTCCCCTGGATGATGACTTGACAGTCCTTACATATAGAGGAAGTTAATACCCTTTCCCCTATGGGGGTAACTATAGATAGCTTATAGGGAGTTTCAGAAATAGGAAACTGAAACTTCCTAATACATTCTTCTGATATAAATGAATGACTAGCACCAGAGTCAAACAACACCATAAGAGCAAATCCATAGATATAGCATGTACCTTGAATCATTTCAGAAGATTGAGTTGCCTCTTCGCCGCTCAGGGTGAAAACCCTTCCTTTCACATGAGGCTTCTGTTCTGGCTGGTTTCCTATATTTTGTGGGCAGCTCCTTGCAAAATGGCCCTTCTGTCTGTATTTAAAACAAACATCTAGTCCCATGTAGCATGGCCGGTTACCATGCATGCGTCCGCACTTAGTGCACTTGACTGGAGCAAGGTCTTGTTAGAAGGGTCAAGGACTCACAGTCATTGGCTTCTTGCCAGTACCCTGTCCTTTTCCTCTGACATTTCTGCCAGAATTTTGTGGTCCATTCTTCCTTTTCCAAAAGTTCCATCTTTGTTTCTCATCCTCCACTGCCTTCAAACTCTTCTCCAGGAGTCTATATTTATTTATCAGAGGTACAAACTCCCTCATCTCCATAGCTATAATAGCATTCTTTATCTCTGGGTTCAGTCTCACTTCGAACTTAACAGCCTTACATGCTTCATCTGGGTTAAATCGCAGGTAAGAGGAGAACTTAGACAACTCCTCAAATCTCGCGATGTACTGGTCTATGGTCATGCTGCCTTGCTTGAGTTGGAGAAATTCGATCTCCTTCTCCGCCTGCACAGTACTTGGAAAGTACTTTTCAAAAAAGGTGTCTTTGAACACCTACCAAGTTATCTACCTTCCCTGGTGAGCTAAAAGTTCTCTAGCTCCCCGTCACCCGTATTCTGCTTCATCTTTTAGCATATATGCAGCGAATATTACTTGCTGCTCCTCAGTACAGCCCATTACATCAAAGATTTTCTCTAACTCCCTTATCCATCTTTTAGCTACAATCAGGTCAAAGCCGCCTTGAAAACAAGGTGGCCTAGTCCTCAGGGACTTGGATATGCTGTTATCATTTTCAGCCATCCAGTTGTTAGCACCATTCGAGTTATTAGCATTTTGGAGGTATTGTAGAATTTGGTTAATGGTCATGACTTGGTCTCGAATTGCTGTGGCCAGGTTGTGCAGGGTTTCCTCCATATTGTTTGCTGGATTCCTCCTTGGTGGTGCCATATCCTACTATGGAAAAAATAAAGTTATGCTGCTATTGAGGTGAACAAGCTCAATAGTTAGTTCAAAAATATTTCACAGCAGTCATAACACCACCTCGGCATATAGATAGGAAACACTAGTAATTTCTTACCTATATAAATTCATTAATCCCCTACACAGCACAACCACAAACATACTCAAGACACTATAAGATCAATTCAGATAACCATCCACACACTGGCTATCTAGGATCGACCTTCTCTGATACCAATTATGTAACAACCTTTTTTTTATTATTATTATACAATATAAAGTTCACATACACATCATTAATCAAAACGTATGTACAACATTTAAAACACATAAATATCTATATCTTATTTATTCTGGTTGACCAATTCCAGAGATTCGGGTGCGGGTGGTTGCACCTTTACCAGGATTTGTGCCAACTCGCCCACAAACATTTTATTTAGGATCCGCCCATCATAGAATAACTCAATCCAACGTGCACTAAAAGCCGGAGCTATAGAAAAATCTGCATAACTAATTTTTTGAACATGACATGGAAATATAGTGAGAATTAAATCCCAGTAAGTTCAACAATAAATCATTATCAATATAGCTCATCACGTCATGTTCAGCTGTATAAACTACAGTAAATAACTTTGGTCACATGAATGCACTATATCTATGCACATGAGAATCGTATAGTAATGACATGTATGACATGATTAATTATTTTTAGAATATCATATGATGACTATCAATTTATTCTCATATCAAGCTACCCCGGTCAGGGTGAGTATTTTCTACTCTCTGATATGGGTTTTTCTCTCTCCATCCGACATGGCCCACTTTCTATTTCTTTTCTCATTAACATGATCATAACCGTTGGTAGGGCATCCCCTACTGTTGCACCACACAAATTTGCCATGTGACCGTGCTAATTTCTTTTCTTTTCACAATACTAGCCAAAAATCATTGGTAATCATTCCATGAACATAACCATTTCAAATATCACTTTATAAAATATTTTCATGTCAAAATTTTACACTTAAGATAGTAAAAAGTTCATACAATGGAAATGGCTATAGCATAAACTAGTTATTTATTATTTTCATTTATAAGATTCGTCTTCCTTTTTAAATATTAATTTTATTTCTTTATTTTCTTGAAGCAGATTTTCATCTTATCTAACCTTCTCTTACTAATCAGAGCATAACTCTGTCAATTTAACTATAATGTAGGTTGTCAATTTCAAGATAAAACAATTATCTAAAACTATTATGTTGAGCAGTTTAGCGAAATATTAAGAAATCATGGTGATATTACTTCCTCAAAGTACAGGTTACTTCTTCTCGGGTAGGTTCTGACCTCTACCTACTAATCTGTCCATCTCTCCCTCATAAGAAATCCAAATTAAGTGATTCCAGTGGCTACAAATCCATGACACATATATCTATAATTCATATATTACCCATTTATTTTAATTCCTTATAGAATGTTCCCAGAAATTAAAACACCGAAGCTATCCTAACATATTCTTCCCTGATTAACCATTTTCTGACATTTGTTTACTAATCAGAACATATATACGTCATATGAACTCTAAATTGAATGATTCTAGTGGTTAAAATCCGTGAGACATAAATCTACATTTTTTATGTTAACCATTTGTTTAGATACCCTTTAGAGTGTTCCCAGAAATTAAAACACAGAAGCTTAAAATTCTGCCAACCATAGCCATACCAATGCAGAATTATTTACACCAACCTAAGTATTCAAACATACATAATATGTAACATGATATAGCAACATTCATGACCAATTATCAAAGTTCTAAGATCAAAATCCCATATAAATATTACAAGTTTCAAAACTTTTCTTCAAAAAGAAATATTGTTAAACTTACCTGGAGCACTTAGTCCCCTAGACTTCTCTTTCCTCTTTCTTCCTTTCTTCCTCTCCTTTCCTCACTCTACCTTGCTTCTATTTTTCCTCTCCTTCACTTAGACAAATTTCTAATGTTGTAAGGGTGGGTTTTCTTATATAGACCACCAAATAATTCACCTTTCATGATCATGGGTCTACCTTATCACAATTAGGTTACACTTGGTTGAATTTTTGGAAAACAAACAACTTATGTTCTTGTCTTCCTCTTCCTTAGTCAAGATATGCATAAGAAAACGAGATTTGTATTTTGAAAATTATGATAATATGTTCTTAAGATATGGGGCAAGGTCCCTTTGATTTAGAGATTCATTTACTTTTTCTTTTGTCTTAATCAATTATGATATGTTTGCCTTTTTAAGTGGCAAATTTCTAGCCCTTCAATCTCCATTATTTGGTTGAAACTATTTTTGTGGGATAGAAATGTTTTGTCCTAATGCTATATATTATCATACCACTTGCTAAAATTATGAGTGTAGGATATAGATTTTTTGTCCTAAAGCCTTGTATTATCATACCACTTGCTAAATTTTTGTCTTAATGCCATTTCACCTAAACTTAGTAACTTTAACTCTTAAATTAGAAAAAATTACCCTAATCCAATCCTCTTGAAATTTTAAGACCTTTACTTACTTCACAAAAATTTATCTTCCTTATCCAAGAATTTCAACTTTCTTTGGTATGTTTATTTCTAATATTTCCTCTTAGGTTTTCTCTCTTTAGCTATTCCTCTGTGTTAGAACATTTCTATGCATACACGTAAGTTGAAGAATTTCTAAGGATTATATTTCCTTAGGTATCTAAAAATTGTCTAATAAATTTTATTTCCTTAAATATTTATGTATGCTTATCAATAAGGGAAACGAAATTAGGGATGTTACTTTGAATACTTTTGTACTTTTATTAATACATGAAACGAAATTAAGGATGTTACATAAGCTACCCTAAACTCTTCCCCAATTGTCTTTCCTACAATGTTAGATGTAACATCCCTAATTTCGTTTTTTTTATTGATAAAAGTACAAAAATATTTAATTAATGAAATAAAATTTATTAGACAATATTTTAGATATCTAAGGAAATATAATCCTTAGATATTCTTCACCTTATGTATATGCATAGAAAATGTTTCTAACATTTAAAGAGGGAAAACCTAATAGGAAAGAAATTAGAAATAACATACTAAAGAGATGCAAAATTCTTGGATAAGGAAGATAAATTTTTAGAAACAAGTAAAGGTCTTAAAATTTCAAGAACATTGGATTAGGGTAATTTTTCCTAATTCAAGAACTAGAGTTACTAAGTTTAAAATCTTTACCCATACATTGGGCTTTTACCTATGGACACTTCATATAGAGTTTTTCCACTTCACATAAGTTTCTAGCAAGCCCATTGGATAACTTAAGCAAGAAATAAAACATAGACTTGGACTACGATATAGTAATTGGACCAATAGCCCAAAAATTATGAAAATGTGACCAAGCCCTCCAAGAAAGGTAGAATTTTATCCAAAGTAAAGAAAATGGGTAGGAATAAGCCCATAATGGCTAGGAATAAGCCCAAATCCAAGAGGAAAAATAAAATAAAATAAATTAGGTGATGATATAATAATGTAATAATAATAAAGATTAGGTTACTTGGCATTAAGACAAAAATTTAGCAAGTGGTGTGATTCTACATTCATCATTTTGGCAAATGGCATTATAATACAAGGCTTTAGGACAAAAACATCTATATCCTAAACTCATAATTTTAGCACGTGGTATGATAATACATGGTATTAGGACAAAACATTCCTATCCCACACAAATAATATCAACCAAATAATGGAGATTCAAGGGCTAGAAATTTGCCACCTAAAAAGGCAAACCTATCATACTAGTTTAAGACAAAAGAAAATGGAAATGAATCCCTAAATCAAAGGGACCTTGTCCCTTATCTTAAGAACATATCATCATAATTTTCAAAATACAAATCTCTTTTTCCTATGCATATCTTGACTAAGGAAGAGGAAGACAAGAACATAAGTTGTTTGTTTTCCAAAAATTCAACAAAGTGTATCCTAATTGTGATAAGGTAGACCCATGATCTTGCAAGGTGTATTATTTAGTGGTCTATTTAAGCAAAACCCACCCCTACAACATTTTAATTTCGTCCAAGTGAGGAAGAGAGAGAAATAGCAGCAAGAAAGAGGAAGGAGAAGTCTAGGGGACTAAGTGCTCCAGGTAAGTTTAACAATATTTCTTTTTGAAGAAAACTTTTGAAACTTATAATATTTATATGAGATTTTGATCTTAGAACTTTGATTATTGGCACGGATGTTGCTATATCATGTTACATATTAATCTTGCATGTGATGTATGTTTGAATACTTAGGTTGGTGTAGATAGTTCTGCATGGGTATGGCTATGGTTGGCAGAATTTTAAGCTTTGGTGTTTTAATTTCTGGGAACAATCTATAAGGAATTAAAATAAATGGTTAACATAAGAATTAAAGATATATGTGTCACGGACTTTTAACCACTGGAATCATTCAATTTGGAGTCCATATGAGGTAGATATGGTCTGATTTGTAGTCAAAGGTCAGAAAATGGTTCATCAGGGAAGAATATGTTAGGATAGTTTCTGTATTTTAATTTCTAGGAATTATTTGTATGGAATTAAAATAAATGGTTAACATAATAATTATATCTATGTGTGTCACAGATCTTTAGCCACTGGAATCATTCAATTTAGAGTTCATATGAGGTAGATATGTTCTGATAAGTAAACAAAGGTCAGAAAATGGTTAATCAGGGAAGAATATGTTAGGATAGCTTCAGTGTTTTAATTGCTGGGTAAATTCTATAAGGAATTTAAATAAATGGTTAACATATGAATTTTATATTTATGTGTCATGGATTTTTAACCACTGGAATCACTTAATTTGGAATTCGTATGTGGGAGATATAGTCAGATTACTAAGTAAAGGTTAGAACCTACCTGAGAAGAAATAATATTGAATTTAAGGGAGTAATAACACCAAGATTTATTATTAGTTTTCTGATATGATTAACATAATAGTTTTAGATAATTGTCTTATCTTTCCAAAGACACAAAGATCACCTCAATCAGAGTTAAAATGAGGTAGTTATACTCTGATTAGTGAGCAAAGGTCACAGAGCACGGTCAGGCCGTGTTCTGGGTGCTTCAAGCACGGGCTAGCCGTGTTTGGAAGCTGGTTAAGCCTAATTTCAACATTTTTCCACCCTAGATGAACCTCTTTAACTATAGGGTAATAGTAGAAATCAAATTGGAGAACAATGCTTTATAAATTTGTAAAAACATGTGTTGGAAATGATATAAATAAGAAGAAAATTACTAAAGGCTAAGCATAAAGAGAAGGTTAGATATGATGAAAACCTGCATCAAGAAAATAAAGAAATAAAATTAATATTTAAAAAAGAAGGCGAATCTTATAAATAAAAATAATAAATGACTAGTATATTCCATAGCCATTGCCATTGTATGAACTTCTTACCATCTTAAGTGTGAAATTCTGACATGGAAATATTTTATAAAGTGACATTTGAAATGGTTATGTTCATGGCATGATTACCAATGATTTATGGTAATAGCTATATTTTGATGAACATACTTGTTATTGAAAGCATATTTTTGGCTATCATTGTGAAAAGAAAAGAAATGAGCACGGTCACATGGCAATCCGTGTGGTGCACCAGTAGGGGACGCCCTACCAACAGTTATGATTATGATTATGAGAAAAGAAAGAGAAAGTGTGCCATGTCGGACGGAGCGAGAAAAGCCCGTACCGGAGAGTAGAGGATACTCACCCTGACCGGGGTAGCTTGAAATGAGAATACGTTGATGGCCATCATATGATATTCTGAAAATAGTTAATCCTGTCATACATATCATTACTGTATGATTCTTATGTGCATAGATATAATGCATTATGTGACCAAATATATTTTTTGTAGTTTATACAGCTGAACATGACGTGATGAGCTATATTGATGATGATTTATTGTTGAACTTAAATAAATATTATATTGAGTTAAGTTGTAACAAGGTAATAACTTCATGGTATTTTTTAAAAAAATTGATACTTAAATGGAGTTGTTACATTAGATGCAGCTAGAGCTGTAGGAATAATACCTAGAACTTGGCATCCTCCTACATGGGTAGCTGTAGACACACACCCCTTTAATCCATGGTTACCTCCACCATAGACTAAATGAAATTTTCTCCTGGTGAATACCATACCAAGGTTTTGTGCAGTTTTCACTTACTCTCCATCTTTTCTAGGACTGGAACCACAAAAGACACAAATATTTCAAAATTGACGAAATGTGATTCCCTCCATAAATGTACACACCTTAACTTGGAGTATGAAAGTAAAGAAACTAACGTGTACATTTATAGAACTCAAAGAATGGCATACTTATGATAGTTATGCGAATAGGCCAGGAATAATTAGAATAGTATGTGAGTGATTGGTGGATATTAACTAAACTGAAGGTGAAATTTTCAAAAATGACAGCAAGCATGTAGATGTACAATAGTTGTGATAGTCGCTCATATTAGGCATATAAAGAGAATAAGGTTAAGATATCACCAAAAATTTGTCTTTTTCTTGTTGTCCTTGATGAAGCATTGATGTCTTGATTCTTGTAGGAAAGTTGTAGGAGATAGGCGTAATTGTAAAAAAAAGTGAAGATGCAAACCAGATAATTATTGAAGAGGGACAATTAAATGATTTTTCTTGTTTTCCCATTGTTCCTGCCAGTCGACTATCGGTATGATTAAGTCGACTAGCTATTTTGAGAAATTTTAATTTTGATTGATTATTTTATAGTTGATTGATTACATCTATTTTGAAGCAATCAACTGCATCATACCAGTTAACTACATAGTCTTTGATTTTCATAGACTTTTATAAGTTCAGAAATGTATCTTTTCCATGTGATATTATTCCACCGAATGACAGTAGCTTTGAATTAAATTTTGGTATATATATTCAAAATTTGTGGCCATCGATTTTTGTCGAAATAACAGCTAGATTTGTTTACACATTTTCAAGAATTACGGCCACCGATTTTAATTCTAGTTCAATGCTTTGTCCAAATTTCTAACTTCCTAGTTTGGCACCATGCTCTATTAAGTATTCCACATTTTCTACTGCATTGTCCTACATTAATATTTGGTATTAAATGCAAGATTCTTTTTTCATATTATAAGGAAGGTTAATTTATTTTCTTTGAAACTCAGTTATTATGGTGTCCAATTGATTAGTAGGTTAAAGTAATAGAGACTTTGAAAGGAGTGGACGAATGATGACCTTATGGTGTTTTGACAAATGTAATCAAGAGACTTAGTGGTGTTGAAGTTATTGAGGAATAAAATATGGGAAGTAGGATTTAAATTAATATTTGAACTCTTAATTTAGAAATATGGAGAATACTATGAGAATCATGTTTGAAAATAATGTAAGTGATTAAGATATTTGTGTTAAAGGTTTATATTATGCTAAATTGAGTCTAGTATCTAGGATGCAAATTAAGTTGAAATTGAGAATTCATGTATGAGTAATTGTTGGAAAAAAAATCTTCTTGAAATGATTGCGTGAATTAAATGGGATTGACATAAGTTAGAATGAGGTGCTTTTGGATATGATAGAGAAAGGATTGAAATTTTTGAAAATGAATTTATTAGTGTTAATAAGAGGGTATAGAGTTACTGTGATGAGGTAAGTAAATAGCAAAAATTATAATATGAGGTTGAATTATATTTTGTATTTAAATTTTATACTATGTGTTGAGGTTATGTAATTTAAGTTATTGGTCACTTCTTTTTGTTGGAAATTGGTGAATTGGACAGTGTATGAATTTATGTGGGTGAAGCTAAACGTATGTGATTATAGGGTAAATTGTTTGAAAATAGGAAGCATTAAGAAAATGTTTTAAAGAGAGGAATTGAGATATGTAGAATTTATGTGAGCATAGGCAAAATGAGACAAGGGAATTAGTGATCATAATTTTTATTTGGAAGTGTTGATAGTGAAAATTTTGGTGGTACTTAGACATTAAATTTCTTACAATATAATTAGTGATTTTAGCTACCGAAAGTATATCGAAAGGTTTATTTGAAAATAATCAATTGAGAAACTTTTATGATAGTTTAAAAATGTACTAGAAGAATCAATGGTTCTAGAACTCCTTGATGATGGAATGTGGAAAGTAGAGCTTAATTGAATTAGTTTGGCCTACCAAAGTGAGAGTGGGGAGAACATTTTAAAATAACATCCGAACAGAGCATAAGTGATCTAGGTATATGTATTAATGGGTTAAGACATACTAAGATGAAGTCCTTTATGTAAAATTTGGGATAGTTCAAGATTAGAAATTTTATGTGTGTACATTTGTTATGAAACCCATTAAGGTGCTAGGATTGGTAAACTGGAATTGAAGAGGTTAGAATTTTATGTTGCTATATTGCAAGCATAAGAAAGATTTGAGTTCAATGGTGACGATAGTGTAGCCTTAGAATAACGTTATAGAATCATCATGTCGAAATAAGTTAAAGTTGTTAGGTAAGTGTTAGTGACACATGAGAACTTAAAATGCTTAATGGATGCTAGACTTAGATGATGAGATGTATGGTTTGAACTTGACATGTAAGATTTTAGAATGACTTAGTATAAGTTTGGAATGAGAAAAGTTGGTTACCTTATATGGATGTGTATATATTATTTGATGTGTATGGTTCCTGATTATATCGATTATGGATATAAATACGCAAATTTGAGGATAGTTCAGATATTAGTAAAGATGTTATACAGAAAATATATCCCTAATTATTTGAGTAATAAGGTTGGTAACTCCGAATTCTATTTTGATTTCATTCCCTACATGTGGTAGGATGAGCTAAAATTCGGGGACCGAATTTTTTTTAAGAGGGGAAGAATGTAATGGTGCGCACTGTCGCAGGTGCACCCAAATTAATACCTTACCTCAAAACTAACCTGTAGTAGTGGGAGTAAGGGTCGATCCCACAGAGACTGGAATTACCTTATGTGATTAAAAGGGGGGAATTGATAATCGCAAATTAAGTAAAGTAAATAATAATGAAAATAAATAAGCGAAAGTGATTAATGATAAAGACGTTGGTTTCGGTTGGTATCCACTGTCAAGGGATTACATTGATCATCGACAACATACTCAATCTGTAAATGAACATCTATCATTGGGGTTTTAACCCTGTTTCTCCTTAAGCCTAGCAAATTAATGACAATCACACTAATAAAACCCTAATCAACAAGCCATCTTTTAGCACATCGGTAAAATATAACTTGTTAACCGCATGAAGAACTAGAGAAACTAATAGAGCTAAACAAATATAAACACATCGGCTATATCTAATTTAGTCAATCATTCATCATAGGTTCAATGATTTATAATCCAAAACCCTCAAACCTATTTGCCTCACGAATTGCAGAATTAAAGACTTTGTTCAAAACACAATTCAGCGGTAGATTAAAACAGACGAAATACTAGTAGGCCTCCTAGCAATCATATGAATAATCATTAAGAATAAGAACAGATGAACAATCCATATTCAAAACAAATTGAAATAATAATAACAAATCCACATCTCACAATGTATAAAAATCCCTTGAGGTTTCAACTCACCTCAACCAACTAAAAGAGAATTAGCCACGCAGGGCCATAAGATAAACAAAAGAAGAATTGAAGAATGTAGATGAAGAATTCAGTGAAAGATTGGATGCCTTCTCTGGTTGCTTTCCTCTCTTTTTATAGACTTTCCCCTCCTAATCGAAGTCAGAACGTATTTTAGGTCAAATTCCCGTCCATTCCCTGAGCGAAAACGACCTAAAATCGCAAAATCAGCACATCCCCTACGATGCACGGGCGCCGCAGCGCTACGGAGTTCTTGCCACGGGGCACCGCGACACTCGCTCCTAGAAAGCACGGCGCCGCGGCGTGATGGTTAGCATCGCGGCGCTTCGGATTGTCTTATCGTAGTGCCACGGCGCTCCCTTGTGAGCGCCGCGGCGCCCAGAATCTTCTGGATTTTGCCGAAGTGCCGAACATGAAAGTTGTAGCTCTATGTCTCTTCTTTCCATAGCCGCTAAAATGACCTTAATCAGAGTCCAGGGAGCGCCGTGGCGCCTAGAATCTTCTGGATTTTGCCAAAGTGGCGAACATGAAAGTTGTAGCTCTATGTCTCTTCTTTCTATAGCCACTGAAATCACCTTACTCGGAGTTCAAATGAGTGAGATATGCATCAATTAGTGACACAAGGTCAGAAATCAGCATTTTTCTATGATTTTCTCTCTATTTTCCTCTTCATTTCTTCTTTATTATTCCTAAAACACAAAACAAAACACTCAGTTAATTCATACCTATTTTCTACTAAAATTAAATAAAAAGCAACTTAAAACATGTCAAAAACATGCTTATTTTATAGCATGTCAAATACCCCCACACTTACTCTTTTGCTTGTCCTCAATCAAACATTTATTCATGTAAACAGAATTGAATATATGAAATGAGTGAATGGCTTACCAATATGCTGCCTCATAGTGAAAATTGTATGCTCTTGAAGAAATTTCAGAAAATTTCATGACCATGTGCAACATTTAATTCAAATGCAATTTATAATTTTATTCCTTAAAATCCATAGTGTGTGTGTGTCTTTGGATAATTTAATTTTCTTTTACCTAAATGAGCTTATATATCTCAGGAATTATAGCATAGCTCTCTATTTAAAATTTCCATAGGCTTATTTTTCATGCTACTCTCCACTAATGTAGGCTAAAACTACTTCTTAGGATCAAAAGGACTTAACTCAGCTTGTAATGTGGCTAGGCTATGGGGTGAGATAAAAGATATAATTTAAAGCTCAATCTTCCAACATCACATGATTAACTCTGATCTATTTGAGCTAATTCTCAAGATTGGGGAAGTTTTTCCCCCACAGTTATTTCCTTGCTTCTTTGCATTCTATTTTTCTTTGATTCTCTATTTCTTCCTTTTTCAATCACTGGATAGACTTTCAGTAGTCTTTTGAGAATATATATATATATGTATATATATATATGTATATATATATATATATATGTATATATATATATATATTTTTCTTTCTTTCTTTTGTCCTTGTACCCTTTCATTATTGTAGATCTATAAAACAAATATTCAGAAATTAATCATGGAGTGAGTGAATCAGGTAAAAAAAATAAAGGTATCAATCACAAAATTTGGTCTTGGCTGTTTTGTGGGTATAGAATAAAATGTTAATTAAGCTCAAAATAGAGGTTCTAAGGATATTCACTTGTTTGGGTTAAGCTTAAAAGGCTCAATCTCATAAAAAAAAAGCCTAAATCATCTCCTAATTGTTAGTATTAGCCTAGGATTTCGCCTCAAGTAGCATTTAAATAAGTTCTAGAAATTTAAAAGAGATCATAAAATATTTTTGAGTTATATAATCTTTTTCTAAGTAAAAGACAAATTAAATATCCAAAATTACTGTGCAAAAGAATTTCAGGATTTTTAGAAATTAGGTAATCATAAATTGAAAAGAATTTAAAATTACACATAATTATGACCTTCCTACATCTCTCAAGAGCTATAAGCAATTTAAACAGTTATATCATTGGCTATTGGTTCAGCTATCACAAACTCATAAATTGAAATTTTGTTCACATGCTCACCTCATGACAAGATTAAAAGTGCACATATCATAAAATGTATCATAGTAGGAAAGTGCACACGTGTATGATATATTATACAGTCATCCAGCTAAATTATAAAGTGACCCCCCCACACTTAAAAACATACATTGTCCCCAATGTAAGAATATAAAAGGGACGAATAATAACATAAGGAGGGGTTCAGTGAAACTTCCTTGACTAGTGATCACCATCCATCTCATCATGTTCAGGTGCAGGCCTAAAGGGAGGTTCAGGAGGTGCCGGGAAAGCAATCGAGAGGTTCAGGACATGAGCTAATTGGCTAAAACATGCATGATGATGCTGTGCAATAGAGTGCTGATAGAGGGCCAGATCGTTCATTTGATGGCTCAGATACTCTGTGCGCTCCTATAAATCTTCAATGGTCTGCTGGGATGGTGGTGGACCTGAGCTGCTTCCCGGTTCCTCCGTAGGTATTGGCTGAATCCCTAGCTCCTCCTCTGCTGCTTCTTCATGGCCCTTGTATTTTTGGATGTTTGCATAGGAAATAAGCTTCATCGGGTGAATGAGAGCCTCAGTGGAATCCCAGCTTACGCCCGCTTTCTGACATAGACCAGTAATTAAACTAGGGGCAAATAGGGATCCGCCTCTAGCACTGATACATCCGAGTAGCTGCCTATGAATAACCTTGCCTACATCAATAGAAAGCCCTTTTAGTATGACATAAAGCAAAATGGCCCTTTCCTGCCTGACTTGACTCATGTTGAGGCTAGGCATGAATCTTGCTGACACGAAATAGTACCATGCTTTAGCCACTTTATTCATGTCAGCTCTAGCAAGGTATAACGGATGGCCATTGCTATCCAATTTTCAGGAGGCCCCCCTGTACCATAGAGTGCAAATAACGTCGTCAAAGTCAATGTAGGATTGAAGAGGTGCCATATATTCATCATCCTCAATATCAGGCAGGGAATAGAATTCATTAATAGCGTGCAGAGTGAATGGCACCATCTTGCCTCTAACCCATGCTTGATGACGTTCGTGAACTGTAGCATTAGAGTAGAACTCCTGAACTACGGGAATAGCTCCTGGTTCTGGGTTCCTGCAGAAGATCTCCCAATGCCTATGGAGGATATTGTCTCTGTGAGATAACCCTTCGGTGATAAGAAATCCACGTTCTGGAACTATAGGTTTATGCACCACCACTTTGATGTGGTGTTGATAAACTGCTTCAGTCACAAAAGCCACGGTGTCGAATGCTGGAGGGTCCTCAGCTCTGTTCTTCCTCTTAGAGATGCCTAATTTGGAAGTTTTTAGGGCCACTGCACTTGGCAAACTCATTGGGGCGTTTTATCAAACACCTAGTGTGCACTCTTGAAAAATGGAGAGAATGCATGGTAGATTCGTAGATTAAAGTCCCAATGCAGTAAAAACCAGTAGCAAGGAAGTATAGAGATCAACTTCAGCAGGAAAAACAACGTAAATTGTACCAAATTCAGCGTGATTTGTGGCTGGAAAGTGTGAGATCAGAATTGCTTGAGAACCCTAGAAAATTGCCATTGAATCCAAGCCAAAAGCTAAAAGAAGTGTATAATCCTGCAAAAGAAGATGAAAAATCTTGTAATTTCAGCAAGATAACGTAGTAGGAGGTGGATATGGTCGATTCTACGCAAAAAATTGGAGTTGGAGTTGCAAAGGAGGCAAAAACGGAGTGGGGAGGATGAAGAGCATCGCGATGCTCTTATAGAGAGCGCCGCGGCACTCCCTGCTGCAGCGCGGCGCTCACCCATTCTGGGTTCGATGCGCCGCGGCACTTGGTTCGGGCACCGCGGTGCATGTGCGTCCGCAGGTCTGCACTTTTTTTTTATAGAAAAATTAAACTATGAAAAGAAAAATTAAGAAGAAGAAGAATGGATGTTGGGTTGCCTCCCAACAAGCACCTTTTTTTTACGTCGTTGGCTCGACTCAGCTCCCTATATTTGTTCATGGAGGCTCTTTGAGGTTCATTTGAAATTTCTGGGACTGGTTCAATCCTTGAAATTCAACTGCATAACCAAAAACCACATCAGTAATAACAAGTGGTCCTAACCAAGGGAGAGATTTCGTACCTTTAAAGGGTCTAACCCCTTTGATTTTAAGAACTTGATGCAACTCTACAATCGGGTCTATGCCTTTAAGGTTTGCAATTGTTTTTATAATGGCATTTCTTTCTTTCTGAAGAATATGCATCAATTCTTCTTCTTTTTTAACACCCAAATTCTTGGCAACTAAAATAGGTGATGCATCTCCTACTTCCAAGTATTTCAAGTGATTGGGATAAGGTGACAGATTTGACCCAGGATCCTGCAAAATAGAAGGTGCATTTGCATTAGAATTTGGTGCTGAGGTAAAGGGATCCTTACCTGTTTACTGCACTTTTGGAGTTTCTACATTATTCTCCTGCAAGTGAACACTCAAGGTTGATTTCTCAACCTTTGTATCTAAAGGCTCAACATCCTGTGCTATAGAATTTACCATATTAATAGCATAGGCAGTGAGATCTTTCATGGCATTGCAGTTACTGAATTTCATAATTTTTCCTTCAAATTCCATTGTCAGTGTGCCACTATGAACATCTATTATGGCCTTGGATGTTTTTAAGAATGGTCTCCCTAACAAAATTAGAGTTGTTTGATCACCACTCTCCATGTTAAGTACATAAAAATCAGCAGGAAAAATCAGATCACCAACTTGTACTAAAACATCCTCAACTACACCCTCGGGGAGGGTGTTAGATTTGTCAGCCAATTGTATTATAACACTAGTTTCTTTCAGAGGTCCTAGTGCTAAAGATGTATAGATAGAGTATGGCATGACATTAATAGATGCTCCTAGATCTACCATTGCCTTATCAAATGTATTGTAGCCTATAGAGCAGGGAATAGAAAACATACCTGGGTCCTTGCATTTTGTAGGGAGTTTTCTCTGAATAATTGCAGAAACATGCTCACCTACTTTTACTTTCTCAGCTCCTTTCAATTTCTGATTCCTCTGTTGGGTGTGTAATTCCCTTAAGAAATTGGCATAGTGAGGTTCCTGACTGATTGCATCCAAAAGAGGAAGATTTACCTCACGCTTTCTAAAGATATCATATAGTTTAGAAGTTCTTTCATTCATCCTATTTTCCTTCAAAGCTTCAGGAAAGGGAGGTTTAGATTTATATTCAGAGAAAGGTTCAGACTTACCTTTTGGATGCTTACCTACCATAGTTGCATCATTCTTGTCTTTCTCTTGCTCAGTTGGTGCATGTAACTCTTGCATTGGGGTCTCAACTTCTTCATCACCTTGTAGCATGATTGCACTCACATTTTCCCTTGGGTTTACCACAGTTTGTGAAGGTAACTTACCTGAGTTTTGAGCATCCAATCGACTCACTGTGGTTGCTAACTGACCTACTTGAGTTGTTAGGTTCTGAATGCTAGCTCTTGTCTCTTGCTGAAATTGATGAGAGTTATGTACAAGAGTTTTCACAATGTCTTCCAATGGATTACTTACCTGATGATCCTAGGATGCATTCTGTCTAGGATAATAAGCCCGTTGGTTTTGTTGAAAATTTTGTCCTGTAGGCCTATTTTGTGCATTCCCATACCTGAAATTTGGATGATCCTTCCATCCAGAATTGTATGTATTAGAATAAGGATCATACCTATTTGATTGGCCAGGAAAACCTCCTACAACATTCGCTTTTTTTGTGGATTCTTCTTGAAGTGTAGGACACATGTCAGTTGGGTGCCCTGTGGTTGAACATATTCCACAGACTTTAACTTGCTGAAGTGTACCTGTAGCCATTTGGAGCACCAGAGAAGTAAGTTCAGATATTTGATTCTGAAGAGAAGTAGTACTTACCTCATGGGCATGCCTAATAGGAGGATCATGCCTAATGCCAAATTGTTGTGAATTGGCAGCCATATTTGATATCAGGGCTCTGGCTGCTTCAGGAGTTTTATCTACTAGTGCTCCTTCACTAGCTGCATCTATCATGCTCCTATCTCCCTGCAAAAGACCTTCATAAAAATATTGGATTAGTAGCTGCTCACTAATCTGATGATGTGGGCAGCTTGCACAAAGTTTCTTAAACCTTTCCCAATATTCATAAAGTGTTTCACCATGCAATTGCCTAATGCCGCATATTTCTTTCCTAATAGTAACGGCTCTAGATGCAGGAAAATAACACTCTAAAAACATTCTCTTCACTCATTCCAAGTAGTGATAGTACCAGAAGGCAAATAATACAATCAATCTTTGGCTGAATCTTTTAAAGAAAAAGGAAAGGCCCTGAGTTTTAATTGTTCCTCAGTTACTCCAGGGGGCTTCATACTGGTACATACTACATGGAACTCCTTCAGTTGTTTATGCGGGTCTTCACCTGCAAGACTATGAAAACTTGGTAAGAGATGAATTAATCCAGATTTCAACTCAAAATTAACATTATCATCAAGATTAGGAAAAGTAATGCATAAGGGTTGCTGATGCAAATCAGGAGCTGCAAGCTCCTTTAGAGTGGGGTGTCTAGCCATGATCACTTCCCCCTTATCCTGATCAACGTCTTCTTGAATTTCTCTTCTGTGCCTCTATACAGATTTTCCAATATCTGGATTGAACTGTAAATCTCGAGAATTAGAAGAACGAGTTACAGGCATAAATAAAAAAAAATCACAAAAAGTAATGACGCAGTTCCCCGGCAACGGCGCCAAAATTTGGTGCACACTGTCGCAGGTGCACCCAAATTAATACCTTACCTCAAAACTAACTTGTAGTAGTGGGAGTAAGGGTTGATCCCACAGAGACTGGAATTACCTTATGTGATTAAAAGGGGGGAATTGATAATCGCAAATTAAGTAAAGTAAATAATAATGAAAATAAATAAGCGAAAGAGATTAATGATAAAGACGTTGGTTTCGGTTGGTATCCACCGTCAAGGGATTACATTGATCATCGACAACATACTCAATCTGTAAATGAACATCTATCATTGCGGTTTTAACCCTGTTTCTCCTTAAGCCTTGCAAATTAATGATAATCACACTAATAAAACCCTAATCAACAAGCCATCTTTTAGCACATCGGTAAAATATAACTTGTTAACCGCATGAAGAACTAGAGAAACTAATAGAGCTAAACAAATATAAACACATCGGCTATATCTAATTTAGTCAATCATTCATCATAGGTTCAATGATTTATAATCCAAAACCCTCAAACCTATTTGCCTCACGAATCGCAGAATTGAAGACTTTGTTCAAAACACAATTCAGCGGTAGATTAAAACAGACGAAATACTAGTAGGCCTCCTAGCAATCGTATGAATAATCATTAAGAATAAGAACAGATGAACAATTGATATTCAAAACAAATTGAAATAATAATAACAAATCCACATCTCACAATGTATAAAAATCCCTTGAGGTTTCAACTCACCTCAACCAACTAAAAGAGAATTAGCCACGCAAGGCCATAAGATAAACAAAAGAAGAATTGAAGAATGTAGATGAAGAATTCGGTGAAAGATTGGATGCCTTCTCTAGTTGCTTTCTTCTCTTTTTATAGACTTTTCCCTCATAATCGAAGTCAGAACATATTTTAGGTCAAATTCCCATCCATTCCCTGAGCGAAAACGACCTGAAATCACGAAATCAGCACATCCACTATGACGCACGGGCGCCGCGGCGCTCGCTCCTAAAAAGCATGGCGCCGCGGCGCGATGGTTAGCGCCGCGACGCTTCGAATTGTCTTATCGTGGTGCCACAGTGCTCCCTTGTGAGCGCCGCGGTGCCCAAAATCTTCTAGATTTTGCCGAAGTTTCGAACATGAAAGTTGTAGCTCTATGTCTCTTCTTTCCATAGCTGCTGAAATCACCTTAATCAGAGTCCAAATGAGTGAGATATGCATCAATTAGTGACACAAGGTCAGAAATCAGCATTTTTCTATGATTTTCTCTCTATTTTCCTCTTCATTTCTTCTTTATTATTCCTAAAACACAAAACACAACACTCAGTTAATTCATACCTATTTTCTACTAAAATTAAATAAAAAGAAACTTAAAACATGTCAAAAACATGCTTATTTTATAGCATGTCATGTAACATCCCGTATATTTTATTTTTAAATAATAATGTTTTTGCTATAAACAAATATATTTCTATTTATTTAAAAATGATTATGTTATGCTAAAAGCAAGTATATTTTTAATGAAAATAATTATTGTTTTCCTGGAAATAATTATATTGGTTTTTAATAAATTTTTGTTGTATTTTTAGAAATATTATTTCTTTTATTATGTATAAAGATATTTATTTTGTGATTTGTTTTATTGAGATTTTTATCAAGAAAATTTATGATTTAAGAGTTCAACTAAAGGTTTATGAGAATGAGAATTTTAAAAAAAATTTGGGAGATTTTAGGATGAAAAACGGTATTTATATGACTTTATATGAAATAAAATGAAAATAAATCTAAATATTTAATTATTAAATAATAATTATTATTATAAAAAAAATAAAAGAGGAAAACAGGAAGGGAGAGAAGACCGGATATGAAAAATGGAGTCGGCAGAATTTTGTGAATAGTGATGAATAGTAATATCTATTTTTCTCTTTAGATCTAGAGTGCCTACTGGCCTCTAATCTCAAAACTAAGGGTACCACTGGATTCAGGACGAAGAATACTACGGTTTTGACCGATCAATTTTTCAAATCAGCCGTTAAATCGCCGTAGATCTGAAGTAGAAAATCTCAAAAAAAGGTAAATTCTGAAACTTTTACTTAGAGACCTTTAATTGAAATTCTAACATCGTAGATGGATTCAGGAGTTAGATAAACCTTAGGATATATATATTTTCGGCCATCTAACAGCCTTTTTGTTCGTCGTGGATAGCGTTTTCTGGTGGTGAATAGTGACCAAGTTCCCGAAGTTGCTTTCTTGATTTTTGGACACTCCGGATATGTTTTTGAGGTCAATTTGATCAAATAGAGAATGAAAAAGTACATTTTAGGGCTGTCCAATCGAGAGCTCTTACTTTGTGAGTAGATAATTCTTTCTATGACTTGCCCCATGCTCTTCTTGAACTATAAATGTATTATTATTTCTGTTTATAAATTATTTATACTATTATAAGTTTCTGAAATGTGATAAAATATCTGTTTTACTTATAAATTGGCACATAGTTCAAGAAGAGTATGGTTTTAGAAATGAATTTTGGAATTCATTGAATATGTGGTTCTAAATGTATTTATCATTATTTGATAAAGTGAATATTATGTGCACGATGCTTTGATTTGTAAAGCTATATACTTGTGAAAATGATGCATGTCATATTATAAATGAGATTGAATGGCAAGCGTAAATCTCATGGCAAGTTGCTTGATAAATATGACAAGCGTAAAACTCATGGCGAGTTGCTTGATAATTTTACATGTATTTATATGTATGGATGAAAATCGGCTAGTTGTATGGCTTGTAATGGTATCGAATAGGGAACACCCTATTAGCTTGAGTGAGTCGGGGGAGGGTCGTTCCAACCGGGTGACAGTGGTAATGTGGGGGGGGGGGCAGGAGGGTGATGTACTCACATTCCCTGATCACTTATTGTGACTGTGGTCGAGGTCACTATGTGTATAGCAAATGAGTTATATTTTCATTGCATTGACCAGATTGTCGAGTGAGGCAGGAGCATTAAATTGATGATTTTATCTCTAAATCATAATATTTTACTATAGCTTATACAACTGAGCATAACAATATTTGTTTAATGGTCATACTATGGTGCATATGGTTTTGGATATTTGAAGATCCTTTGATTTGAGAATATTTGAAATACAGATCCCATATGAATGTACTTCTAAACTGTATTTATTATGTGACACATTTTAAAATATAAGTACATCCATATGCTGACCTAAGAGGTCATAGGAGAAATTATTTACTCACTGAGTTGTCAAACTCACTACACGATATTTCCATATTTTTCAGATAAGAATATCAGAGTTTAATGCGGCAGACAGGTGATATATTCTCTGGGTGAGTCTACGTTGCTTCCACGACTCACAGTCTTTGAATTATACAGTGTTTGTATTCTAGAGTGCTCTGAATGCTATGGTAGGATCCCCGTTTCTGCTGTACTTTGATGTTTATAGACTTGGTCTGTATATTATGTATACATGAGAGAAATGACAAAGAATTGAATTATGCATATTTATGGAGATTATCTTATTGCGGAAAAAAAATGTTTATTTTACATAACGTAAATTGGGAGCATTACATTAATTGGCTTACTGAAGTTGCTAGCTGTCCCATTTGAGTTGTCAAGGTATGGATGCTAGCTCTGTTGTCTTGCTAAAATTGCTTTAATTCTTGTTTCATTTGAGCAGTAGATTCAGCGAGATTTAACTATTTCTTGTAAGGAGATACTTTCCTAGAAATCTAGAGGTGTAGTCTGTTTAGGATAATAAGGCTGTTGGTTATTCTGAAAATTTGTAAAATTTTATCCTGCAGGCCTATTTTTTGAATTCCCATACCTAAAGTTAGGATGATCCTTCCATTTGGGATTATATTTATTAGTGTAGGGATCATACCTCTTTGGTTGTTTAGGAAAACCACCTGCCACTTAGCTTGTTCTATGGATTCTTCTTGAAATGTATAGCATATATCAGTTGGGTGATCCGTTTGTTGAATAGATTCCACAAACTTTAATTGGCTGAATTGTACCTATAACAATTTGGTGTACAAGAGAGGTACATTTTGATATTTGTTGCTAAAAGGAAGAAGTACTTACCTCATGGGCATGTCTAACTAGGGAATCTTGCTTAATGCCAAATTTTTGGGAGTTAGGAGCCATATTTGATATTAGGATTCTCGCTACTTTAAGAGTCTTGTCGACTAGTGCTCTTCCACTAATTGAATCTATCATGCTCTTGTCACATAGCAAAAGGCATTCATAAAATTATTGGATTAGTAACTGCTCACTGATTTGATTATGTAGGCAGCTTAAACAGAGCTTTTTAAACCTCTCCTAATACTTATAAAGAGTCTCTCCATGTAAGTGCCTAATGCCGCATATTTCTTTTCTTATATTTATGGCTATATATGTAGGGAAATATCTCTCTAAAAATAACTTGTTCATCTCATTCGAAGTAGTGATATTGCCAGATGGTAAATAATATAGCCAATCTTTGGCTAAATCTCTTAAAGAAAAAGGAAAAGCTCTGAGTTTAATTTATTCTTTAGTTACTCCATAGGGCTTTATGCTGGTACATACTACATGGAATTCCTTTAAGTTCTTGTGTGGGTCTTCACCTATAAAACCATGAAAATTAGGTAAGAGATGAACCAGACCCGATTTAAATTCAAAATTAATATTTTCATCAAGATTAGGAAAAGTAATGCATAAAGGTTGTTGGTGCAGATCTAGAGCTACAAGCTCCTTCAAAGTGGGTTGCCTAGCTATGATTGCTTTCCTTCTCTTGATCAATATCCTCTTGAATCCTCTTCTGTGCCTGTATACAGATTTTCCAATGTCTGGATTGAACTGCAAATCTTGAAAATTAGCAAAATGAGTCACATGCATAAATCAAAGTAAAAATCATAAAAGCTAATGAACCCAGTCCTCGACAATAGTGCCAAAATTTGGTGGTTCTATTATGGGTACAACAAATATAAAAAATACCTTACCGTAAAACTAACATGTAGTAGTGGGAGTAAGGTTTGATCCCACAAAGATTGGTATTATCTTTTGTAAATCAAATAAAGGGAGGTTGAATGATGAAAGAAAAATAATAAAGTAAAATAAAATGATTGCAAATAAAATAAAAGAGAGTGTTTAATGATAAAAGGGTTGGTTTGTGTTGATATCCACCATCAAGGAATCGCATTGATTTTTAACAACATAATTAATCTTAAATTGAGTATCTATCATTGGGATTCTATCCTTGTTCCTCCTTAGGTTTAGTAATTGATAAAGATCACCTCAGTTAACCTTAATTAATTAGTAATCCTTTAGCATATTGGTAAAGTATAATTTATTAACCAAATAAAAAAATTAGAGAAACTAATAGAGCTAAAACAATATAGACATATCGGCAATATTTAATTTATTCAATCATTCACCAGAGGTTTAATCATTCATAATCCAAAATTATTAATTATATTTGGCTCTTAAATCACAATAATGAAAACTTTGTTCAATATATGATTCAGCTATAGATTAAAACAAACAATATACTAGAAGACCTTCTTAGCAATCATATGAATAATCATAGAGAAGAAGAGTAGATAAATAATCAATACTTAATTAAAATTAATCTAATAAACTCAAATCCAAATCTCACAATGCATAAAATATCCTTGAGGTTTTAATCTGCCTTAACTAACAAAAAGAAAATTAGCCATGCAGGGCCATAAGAGAGTCTATAGAAGAAGAGAAGAAGAAGATTAAGAATTTGATGCCTTGATCCTTATATCCTTGGATGCTTGAATGATTGGATTATTGAATGCTTGCTTTCCCTCTTATTTATAGGTTACAAGAGTCCTAAATGAATTAGTATTGCTTTTAGGTCAGTTCTTGGGCTTTTAGGCTTTACTTGGGGTCAAGAAACCCTAAAAATTGCATTAAAATCCATGGAGGTATAGGCAACTCCAGCAGCAAGTTACGTAATGCCATGGTACTAAATTGCAAGCATCGCAATGCTTTAATTTTTCTAGAATTTGTGAAAGTTGTTAACATTAAAGTTGTAGATCTTTCTCTTCGTTTTCCACAAAATTATCTTCATAGGAGCTAATATGAGAGAGATGTTCCCCAATTAGCGGCAAAAAGTTAGGATTCATTCTGCTACAACACGATTCTTACTTTCGAGCTCTATAACACTTTGAATTCTCCCAAATTTGCCAAAGTGCTCAACATGAAAGTTATATTGTCTTCGCTTTTTAGAGGAACTGAAATCACTTTGATTGGAGTTCATATGTGGGTGATATTATCTAATTAGTGTCGAAAGGTCAAGAATCACTACAATTCAGCATCTTTTCATGAATTTCTTCTCTTTTTCTCCTCTTTTCTTCTTCCTTTGCCCCTATAACACAAAACACAAACTAAGCTAATTCTTAATTATATTTTAGTCAAATCAAACAAAAAAGTAAGTTTAATGGTATTAAAATAATGCTTAATTATAAACACATCAACAGACATATAGAGAGGACTATTTAAACTCTAGAAGATATGTTAAAAGCCTGGGTGATAGAGCAAGGCAAGGGGTGGGACAAGTTGTTCCCCTTGGTAGAATTTGCTTACTATAATAGCTATTACTCTACAGTTAAAATGACCCATATGAATCTTTACATGGTAGGTGGTGTCAATCTCCCTTGTGCTAGTTTGAAGTAGGAGAGAGAAACTTGTTGGGCCCTAATTTGGTACAACAAACAACTAAGCAAATCCAAATGACTTGAGACAAAAGACTTGTAGCTTAGAGTTAGTAGAAAAGTTATTATGAAAAGAGGTGAAGACCCTTGGAATTTGAGGAAGGAGAATATGTGTTTCTAAAAGTCTCCTTGACTACTGTGTTGGTAGATCCCTCAAGATAGGATAGCTAAGTTCATGATTTTTGGGACCCTAACATATTGTTAAGAAAGTTAGGACATTAGTATATCACATTGCTTTTCCACCCAATTTCCTCAATCTTTATAATGTTTTTCATGATCATGGCTTCGAAGGTACCTCCCAGACTCTTCACATGTAATGCAAGATGAGCCGATGCAAGTAAAGGAAAACTTGACATATAAGTTAACATCAGCATCAATTGTTAATACTAACGTAAAGCAGTTAAGGAACAAGACTATTCCCTTAATGAAAGTATTATGGGGAGGATTGACTTTAAATGAAGCAACTTATGAGTTGGAAGAAGTCATGATGAACAAGCATATGAAATTATTTTAATAACGTAATTTCTAAAAATTTTGAGGACAAAATTTCTTTTGGGGGAAGAAATGTAACATCCCTAATTTTTTATTTATTAAAAATGCATGAAAGATATTAATTTGAAGGAATGATTATAAAGAAGAAAAATTGATTAAGAAATTTCTATAGATACTTAATAAAATATGAACATTAGAAAACCCTAATTTAATGTGTAAATATAAAAATTTTCGTTTAAGTCTAGAAAAAGAAAAGGGAGATATCTAAGTGGAAAAATTTGGAAAAGTTTGCCTAATAAGGGATGATATTATTAGGCAAGAATAATAATTTCTAGAAGTAGGATAAAGCTTCAGAATTTCAAGGAATTAAATTAAAGGAAATTTTCTTAATTCAAGAACCAAATTTTCTAAGCATGACACCTATCCTTTTCTTCACCACTAAGCCTCTATATGGATTAGCCACATCATAAGACATCTCATCAAGTTATCATCTTCCACTTCATGAAGAAAAACCACCTCATATTAGTACAATAATGAGTTACATGGAGGGATAGTTAGGGGTACATCATGGAAAGGTAACTAGGCCCAGGAGGAAGTTAGTTATACGATTTTGAAGGAGATATCTCTTTCCTTTAGGAGTGTTTTGGCCAAGCTTAATAAAAGTGAGAAGAAAACTAAATCAAGGTAAAGAAGCAAGCTCACATGATGAAGTAAGTAAGCCAAGATGATTAAGAATGATAGTTGAGTGTTCAATAAGTAAGGTGGTTGCCTTTTTGAGAGATCAACAAGTAAGGGGGTTGACCGAACAAGAAGAGTCAATTAGTTACATGGTTTTTGAGCAATTTCATCCCCATTTTTGAAGAGTATATTTCAACCAAGGGAGAGGGAGAGAAAAATGAATCCTTGTACCTTACAAGAAGCAATCATAATGAGCCTTAATGATATACCCATTAAGTGCTCTATAAGTAAAGCAATTGACATCACAATTGGAAGCAACCAACCACATAATTTTTAATTCATTGGCCACTCTATTAGGAACACGTTTTAGCCAAGTAGAGAGGATAGGAAGGAAGAAACAAGGAAGAATAAAGAGAGGAGAGGGAAGGGAGGATGAGAATAAGGAAGTGTAGGAGACTCAAGAGCACAAGGTCATGTGGTAGACCTTCACCCTAACCCTTTCTTTCTCTCCATCTTTAGGACATATAACTTGTAACAACCCTTTTTTTTCCTTTATTATTATACAATATTAAGTTCACATACATGTCATTAATCAAAACATACGTATAACATATCAAACAGATAGATATTTACATCTTGTTTATTTTGGTTGACCAATTCCGGAGATACAGGTGCGGGTGGTTGCACCTTCACCGGGATCTGAGCCAACTCGACCACAAACATCTTATTTGATTCTGAAATCTTCCCAACATAAAGTAACTCGATCCAATGTGCAGTAAAAGCCAGAGCCTTAGAAACAAAAGCTGCATAAATAATTTTCTGAACGTGATATGGAAATATAGTGAGAATTAAATCCCAGTAAGTTCAACAATAAATTATCATCAGTAAAGCTCATCACGTCATGTTCAGCTGTATAAACTACAGAAAATATCTTTGGTCACATGAATGCATTATATCTATGCACATAAGAATCATACTGTAATGATATGTATGACAGCATTAACCATTTTCAAAATATCATATGATGGCCATCAACTTATTCTCATTTCAAGCTACCCCGGTCAGGGTGAGTATCCTCTACTCTCCGGTACGGGCTTTTCTCGCTCCGTCCGACATGGCCCACTTTCTCTTTCTTTTCTCATTATCATGATCATAACCGTTGGTAGGGCGTCCCCTACTGGTGCACCACACGGATTGCCATGTGACCGTGCTCATTTCTTTTCTTTTCACAATGATAGCCAAAAATATGCTTTCAATAACAAGTATGTTCATCAAAATATAATTATTACCATTAATCATTGGTAATCATGCCATGAACATAACCATTTCAAATATCACTTTATAAAATATTTCCATGTCAAAATTTCACACTTAAGATGGTAAGAAGTTCATACAATGGCAATGGCTATGGCTATACTAGTCATTTATTAAGATTCATCTTCTTTTTTAAATACTAATTTTATTCCTTTATTTTTCTTGATGCAGGTTTTCATCCTATCTAACCTTCTCTTACTAATCAGAGCATAACTCCCTCAATTTAACTCTGATGTAGGTGATCTTGGTGTCCATTTCAAGATAAAACAATTATCTAAAACTATTATGTTGAACATTGTAGCGAAAAATTAAGAAACAAAGGTGATATTACTCCCTCAAAGTACAGGATAGTTCCTCTCGGATAGGTTCTGACCTTTACTGACTAATTAGACCATATCTCCCAAATTGGAACTCCAAATTGAGTTATTCCAGTTGGTAAAAATCCATGAGCCATATATCTATAATTGTTATGTTGGCGCGCTATTTTAATTCCCTATAGAATATTCCCAGAAATTCAAAAACTAAAGCATAAATAACATACTCTTCCCTGAATAAACATTTTATGACCTCTGCTTACTAATCGGCTCATATCTACCTCATATGAACTCCAAATTGCATAATTCCAGTGGGTATATTTCCATGAGACATAGATATATAACTTTCATGTTAACCATTTATTTTAATTCCATATAGAGAATTCTCAGAAATTAAAATACAACAGCTATCCTAACATAATCTTCCCTGATGAACCATTTTCTGACCTTGTCTTACTAATCGGACCATATCTACCACATGTGGACTCCAAATTTAATGATTCCAGTGGCTAACAATCCATGACGCACATATCTTTAACTCTTATGTTAATCATTTATTTTAATTCCCTACCAATAATTCCCAAAAATTAAATTACCGAAGCTATCCTAACACTACCTTGAGCACTTAGTCTCCTAGACTTCTCCTTCCTCTTTCTTCCTTTCTTCCTCTCCTTTCCTCACACTACCTTGCTTCTATTTTTGCTCTCCCTCACTTGGACGAAATTCTAATGTTGTAAGGGTGGGTTTTCTTATATAGACCACCAAATAATTCACCTTTCATGATCATGGGTCTACCTTATCACAATTAGGATACACTTTGTTGAATTGTTGGAAAACAAACAACTTATGTTCTTGTCTTCCTCTTCCTTAGTCAAGATATGCATAGAAAAAGGAGATTTGTATTTTGAAAATTATGATGATATGTTCTTAAGATATGGGGCAAGATCCCTTTGATTTAGGGATTCATTTCCTTTTTCTTTTGTCTTAATCAAGTATGATAGATTTGCCTTTTTAAGTGGCAAATTTCTAGCCCTTGAATTTTCCTTACTTAACTAAAATTATTTGTGTAGGATAATGATGTTTTGTCATAATGCTATGTATTATTACCCACTTGCTAAAGTTATGAATGTAGGATATAGATGTTTTTGTCCTAAAACCTTGTATTATTATGCCACTTGCCTAAATAATGAATGTAGAATCACACCACTTGTCAAATTTTTGTCTTAATGCCATGTCACTTAATCTTGATTACACTAATATTTCATCACTTTAATTTTATTTTTATTTTTATTTTTCCTCTTGGGTTTGGGCTCATTCTTGCCCATTTTCCTTACTTTGGTTAAAATTCTTCCTTTCATAATGGGCTTGGTCACATTTTCATGATTTTTGGGCTATCGGTCCAATTTCTATATCCTAGTCCAAGTCTATGTTTTATTTCTTCCTTGGCCTATCCTATTGGCTTGCTAAAAATTCATGTGAAGTAGAAAAACTCTATATGAAGTGTCTATAGGTTAAAGCCCAATTACGGGTGGAGATACTAAACTCAGTAACTTTTGCTCTTAAATTAAGAAAGATTACCCTAATGCGATCTTCTTGAAATTTTAAGACCTTTACTTACTTCACAAAAATTTATCTTTCTTTACCTAATAATTTCACCTTTCTTTAACATGTTTATTTCTAATATTTCCTCTTAGGTTTTCTTTCTTTACCTATTCCATTAATATTAGAACATTTCTATGCATATATGTAAGGTGAAGAATTTCTAAGGAAAATATCTAAAAATTACAGGATGTTACATTCTTCCCCCCTTTAAGAAATTCGGTCCCCGAATTTCAATCCATCCTACCACATGTAGGGAATGAAATTAAGGCATTATTCAGAGTTACCAAGCTTATTACCTAAATAATTAGAGATATATTTTCTGTATGACATCTTTACTTTTTAATATGTCTATTCACTTGAGTGATTTTGCCATATAACTTAACCATAAGGATTTCTTTCAATCATAAGTTCTTCAATTGATATCCACTAGCCCGTATGAATATATCTATGGGTCGATATTAGAAAACACACATATAAAGGAACATATACACCTTCATATTGTGTAACTATCTTTTCTTATTCCAAACTTCTATCAAGTCAAAAAAAAAATTTTTTTTTTCATATATCAACATCATCCCCTTAATATCATCATCTTAATCTATCATCTATTTTTATCCTCAAATCCTTTAATCAATATGTTAAACATACGTAGCAATAAATCCTTCAAACCTTTAATAACGTTTATTTACCATTGACACATGTCTAATAATTCCAACTTACCTCATCACAGTAATTCTATACAAGCTTATTAACACCATTAAACTCATTGTCAAAAATTTCAATTATTTCTTCTATCATATCCAAAAGCACTTCATTCTAGCTTATGCCAATCCCATTTAATTCACCCAATCATTTGAAGAAGATTTGTTTTTTTTTTCCTAACAATTACTCATACATGAATTCTCAATTCCAACATAATTCACATCCTAGATACTAGACTCAATTTAGCATGATATAATCCTTTAACACAAATATCTTGATAACCTACATTATTTCCGGACATGGTTCTCAGAATATTCTCTATATTTCCAAATTAAGAGTTCAAAGACTAACTTAAATCCTACTTCCTATATTTTATTCCTCGAGAACTTCAACACCACTAATTCTCTTGATTACATTTGTCAAAACACCATAAGACCATCATCCGTCCATTCTTTTCAAACCTTTCATTATTTTAACCTATTAACAACTTAGACACCATAACAACCAAGTTTCAAAGGAAGAAATTATCTTTAATTGTAATGAGGGAAAATAACCTTGCATTTAATGCCAACCGTTAATGATTGAAACAGACGAAAAGCATAATAGAGAATGGTTCCAAAAGCGAAAGTCAAAAGTTTTGACAAAGCATTGAAAAATATTAAAATCGGTGGCCGCAATTCTTGAAAATCTGTAAACAAAATCTATCTATGATTTCAACAAAAATCGGTGGCCGCAAATTTTTAATATATGTGTCAGAATCTACTTTAAATCTATTGGTATTCGGTGGAAAGATATCACATGGAAAAAGAAACATTTCTGAGCTTATAAAAGTCTGTGAAAATCAAAGAATATGTAGTTAACTGGTAGGATGCAGTTGATTGCTTCAAAATAGATGTAATTAATCAACTGTAAATTAACCAGTCCAAATTAAAATTTCTCAAAATAGCTAGTCGACTTAATAATACTGATAGTCGACTGGCGAAAACATTGAGAATACAAAATAAATCATTTGATTGCATTTTTTTTTTTTACCTTTTTTTTTAATGACGGCTATCACCTAGAACTTTTCTACAAGAATCAAAACATCAATGCTTCATCAAAGACAACAAGATAAAGACAGATTTCTGGTGATATCTTATCTTATACTCTTTATGTGCTTAATATGGGTCACAGTCATACTACTGTACATATACATGCTTGCCGTCATTTTTGAAATTTTTTTTTATTTACCTTTAATTTAGTTGATATCCACCAATCACTCACATAGTTGTTCTAATAATACCCGGCCTATTCGCATAGCTATTATAAATCTGCCTTTCTCTGAGTTCTATAAATACTTACATTAGTATCTTTGTCTATTCTCAAAGTTAAGGTGATAGAAATTATGGAGGGAATAACATTCCGTCAGTTTCGAAATATCTGTGTCTTTTGTGGTTCCAGTCCTGGAAAAGATGAGGAGTATGTTAAAGCAGCACAAAATCTGGGTATGGTGCTGGCTAGGAGAAAAATTCATTTAGTGTATGGTGGAGGTAACTGTGGGTTAATGGGGTGTGT